>JAAAKQ030477554.1:0-22798 GCA_010016005.3 Zanna intricata
AGCCGTAATTCGCTAACAAAACGTTTTCAGGCATATGTTTATTGGAAACTTTTTTCTTATTTTTAGATATAGAATCCCTTTCCGAGAGATTGCCGTGCGGTTTTGATACACCCTGTATATATGCACACAAAAAAGGAATTTTAATAATAAAATAAATTTAGTGAAGTTAAAAGAAAGAATTCAATAATATATATATATATATATATATAACTTTTCAAAATCGTTATATATCTAGTATAAACTTCATATTTCAATTTTTAGAAAGCGGTGAGAAATTAAATAGAAATATTTAGATGCTGTGTTGTAAATGATGAGGCCTTTAATTAATCGATACGTTTTAAACAAGATATCATAGTCCAGGCGGTATCCGTTTTGGCATATTTGGACTCTTTCTTTATGATTGCTAATTTTTTCTTTAATGTCTCCGGAATATTATTAGAAATTATTATTTCATTATGCACCAGTTGAAAAAGGTGAGCTTAAACTTTTTATTAAATAAATTGTAAAAAAATAAAAAAAAAAAATAATCACAAAAATATCCATTTTTTTTTCTTCTATTTCCCTATATAATTCGATAACTGTTTATTTTAGAGAAAATATAAAGAGAGGGGAAAGTTTTTTTATTAAATTTTACACCCAATATCATCGGTTGCAAATTAAAAAATACGTTATTGTTGATGCGAAAATAGCAGTAATTTTCAAAAAAAAGAAAAGATATTTTTGGAAATTTTTCTGATTATTTAAATACTCGTGAAGGCCATACGGACCTTCAGATTTTTCCTCAAAGAACCTTTTGATATGATAATGCAACACGCCAAATTTCAACAAAATCGGTCAGAAAGTTTTTGGACAATAATTATACAATTCAGATTTTAAAAAGAATGCGATTTTTCCAAATTGTGTAAACCCTAAAATAAAGTCTCTAGATGATTGAAAATTTAATCACATACCTGTATAAAAAAGAGCTTTCAAACTTTCAAATGCATCTTGAAAAATTTAAATCTGTTAATTAGGAAATCCTAGGGAATTTATCAAGAAACTTGCAGTTTTTTTTTGAATTTAAACAAATTGAATAGCTTCACGAATTTTTATCTAAATTAATTTTAAAGAGGACAACTTAAAAGTACATGGAAAGATGCTTTTTTTTTTAAATTCGATTCGATGATTATCTGCGGAGATATAACCGATCAAAGTTAACCGCTGTAGTGTTACTTTTGGTATAAATTATTATAGATAAATTAAGAGACCGATATTTAGCAATAATTTGAACTGAAGAAGAATTTGTTTGCGAATATTTGAACATTATAGCTTACAAGACGTGGATTTAAAAAAAATCGACTTTGTTAAAATTGCAACTATGTTTGAAAAATTCCCTAAGCTCTCCTAATTAACCCATTTAAATTTTTCAGAATGCATTTGAAAGTTTGAGCACTCTTTTATATGTGATTAAATTTTCAAGTATTAGAAGCTTTATTTTAGGTCTTACACAACTTAGAGAAATCGTATTTTTTTAAAATCTGGATCGCAAAATTTAGGTGTAAAACACATGGCTGGCACAAGAGGTACCAGTCAGATACTTTCACTGAGAGTAGTAATTTTCAGTTTACATTAATTCTCTAATAAACAGAATAAAGATACATATATATCTCTTGCAATTGGTGAATATAAACTGAATTTTTTAATGTTGTACGTATTGATTGTGTAATAATATGTTTATGCTAAAAAATGAAGGCAACCGGAAATTACCTTCGTATCTTACTTATTCTAGTAAACCTGCCGTAAGATCCTGGTTATTTTGAGTACGGCTATGCTTTTTTTATTAACCTGGGTTTAATAAACATAATATTAAGTTACTTTCAAACAAAAAAAAAAAGTATTAATGCAGCTGAAATAATAAATGTGCAGTCTGTGTTAACAAATCCAAGCGTGTAGACTTCCAATTTAAGATTTCTTTCCCACAAAAAAGGATGGTGCGTGGGTTTGTTTGTTTGATGTGGTCACATTTTTAATTACTTTCTTGTATGAAGTGAAGGAAGTACTGTGATCAGAAAAGATATAGGTTTTCAGATTTTAACGGAAGTAGACATTTTGACCATCTCTGAATCCATTTTGACTAGTTTCGGCGTGATGTCTATACGTAGGTATGTATGGTATGTATGCGTTTCACATAATTCAGAAATGATTAGCCGAAGGATGTTGAAATGTTGGATTTAGGGCTGTTGTAACAACTACAACAGAAAAACCAACAACAACAAAAATCAACAGAAAAATGCACAAATTTTTTCTTCCACAACAGAAAAATTCAACAAATGTTGGATTTAGGGTAGTTGTAAACTTCCTCTTTTGATTGCAATCGACTGGACAAAAAGTGCTTAAAAAACCTCAAAATTGAAAAATTTTGGATTTTGTAATTTTTTTTAATGCAGAATAAGCCCTCATTGAGAGCTTTTCAAAGCTACATCATAAGTGGTACTTATTTTCATTGGTTACAGAGTTATAGCCAAATAAAATTTTTACTATAGAAATATTTTAATCTTACTAGGGGAAGGGATATCGGTTCAAATTCGACTTCATTTCCTTTTTTTTTTAAATTTAAATATGATTTTAACTCGTATACTGATTTATTAACCTCTGATTGTAAAACAATTGTTACGATAAATAATAATTCAAATAAATAATTTAAAAAAATCAAAAGTTGTTAATGAAATAAAATTTTAGTACTTTTCATTTTAAAATAAAGGGTATATGTAATTTAACAGGTGTACAAGGATGTCATCTGATGTCTGTATCAGATTTTTTTCAGCCGCGCAGCTCATGAACGAATTATACTTCTTTATACGAATGATTTATCTAAAATTATATTTGTGTTTTGAAGATGAAAGAAGAAAAAAATTGGAGTTGTATTGAAGCTGTGTTTAAAAATTACAACTCGAAGAGACAGCCGGCCTCCGTGACGTGAGTGATAGCGTCTCTGCACCTTTTCATCCAGAGATCCCGGGTTCGAATCCCGGTCAGGCATGGCATTTTTCACACACGCTACAATTCATTCATCTCATCCTCTGATGATATAACTTAACGGTGGTTACGAAGGTTAAAAAAAAAAACTCAAGAGACAGCTAAAAACGTTCAGGATTTTGACGCATTCGATTATAAAATTGTTGTTAGCACGTTAAATTCATGAACGTTGTTTAGTTATCGTTTGCAAAAACATTTAACAAAATCATGCGAAAATCACGTAAAATGCCCTTTTTCCGGTAAAAAGGGCAAGAAAATGCTCTTTTTCCGGCACTTTTTAAATAAACATTTAATTATTTTTATTAAAAAAGGAAAAATGAATTCACAATATATAGTATTTTTAAAACTTCTAAGAACGAACACTTTATAAAACAAACTTTATTTTAAAGAATTCTTTTTAATTATAAATTTGTGGGTTTTTCTTCTTTTTAAATCTCTTTTGGGTCAGTTCCATTCTGTATATAAAATTTCAAATTAGAAATATGTTCATGATTATATGAAACATTGCTTTCTCTGAGAGTATTGATTGATATAAATTGTATATCTATTCCTTGTGGTATGCATGCAACCAATGAGCTATCACTTTTATAGCTAAATATCACCTGAATTTTTAAGGTGATAAGGATTTTTGGGATAATGATTACAGATTTTGCTTGTTAATATTAATGAACAAAGTCTACTTCATTCTCCTTTTCTACTAGTTTTGAACAGTTTTAGTTTTTAACATTTTTAAGTACGACTGTATTAATTTTGGTGAGATTTTTACAGACGACCTTACAACTATAATTATGGGCTGCTCGGAAGTTTCCTTTTTTTTTTGCAATGTAGGAGAATAAGGAACTTTTATTATATATAAGATTAGTAGTAAGGTGTTTGCTAGTAAGTAAAATATTACAACTATTAATGATATTGGTCGACAAGAAAAACTAGATTTCCTAATGACCTAAATAAAAATATATTCTACCAAAAGCCGTCCAGCTAAATTAAATTTCAACAAAAAAAAAATCAATTACCCATAAATATTGATATTTATCATACAGTATGAAAAATATTTTTCAAAACTTATTACAAAGTAATAAGTAAACAGTAACTTATTACTGAGTACCAATAACTTCAATAAATTATTATTAGTATATTCTCTCTTTTTCTGTTTAGCCTCCGGAAATACCGTAAGGTATTTCAGAGGATGAATGAGGATGATATGTATGAATGTGAATGAAATGTACCGTCTTGTACAATCTCAGGGCGACCACTCCTGAGAAGTGTGGTTAATTGAAACCAACCATCAAAGAACACCGGTATCCACGATCTAGTATTCAAATGCGTATAAAAATAATTACCTTTACTAGGATTTGAAGCTTAGAACTCTCGACTTCGAAATCAGCTGATTTGCGATGTCGCGTTAACCACTAAACCATTACAGTGGGCCATTACTGATTACATACGCTCATAAATTATTATTTTTTCAACATTTTAAAATTAAATTAAAAACAAACTTCATCATATCCTGACAATAATTTTTATGAAAATTGCTTCTTCCTATGAGTGAATAAATAATCAATGTATTTATGAATATTTTTAGAGTTAAAATATTTTAACAAACGGAATGAAAGTTCGTTTATTCTAAACTTTATCCGATTTGATGACACTTATTGATTATAATCAAATATTGATTGCAGAATTCTGATGACGATGACATTGTAGGATGTCGTAGAAACTGACAAAGTGAAGAATTAGACAAATTTGCTCCAAATCTGACAAAACTGTTTGTATTGTTATATTATAAATATATTTTTTAAACCATATTTTATTTATAAAGTTTTATTTTTATTTGAAAATGCTGCCGTTCTGAAAGAAGCTGGTCACAAGAAATATAAAAGCAGTGAACTAATTTTCTGATAAAAATAAGGAAAAGAATTCAAAGAAAAGGTGTAAAATAAATATTAAAGTGTAGACTCATGGGAATGCAAAAATATAAATTATATGAATATAAGATAAATTATGAAAAACCACCAAAAAAAAAAAAATTATCTTTGAATCATATGAATAGATCATATAAATTTTAGGCTAATCCTTGAGCCAAGTATACTCTAGTATATCACAATGCCAAGTCAACCAAAATGCAATTAATATTCAGCACTAAAAGTGATACATTCATTCTACTTAATATAAGGCTCAGTTGCATGATGAACATCATCACTTGTAGAAAAAGAAACTCTTCCTCTTATAACTCAAGTGTTGTAGATGCCTCACAGGCAAAAGAAAGGCTGTTGTGAAAAGTGTAAAGGAACAATTTGATGCTCCCCTCTCTATGGAAAATAATACATAATATACTCTTGTTCACTCAGTAGCAGAAGAAATATATACTAGTTAGATTTTAAACATCTTTTTAAAGTTAGTTGTCACTATCTAAACTCACTATTGTTATTATTATAAACCCATTATTCTTAAACTCACTATTATTATTATTAATAATAACTGATAGACAGCTGTTGATGTTAATGTTTAGCTCTTTCAACAATGTGAAAATCTAATTTGATAAGGATCCTCACAATTTTAGAAAACAGTCAATACTGCAATTGACAGTATTTCTTATTTTATAAAAATTTTAATTAAATTTAAAACATTTTTAAGGACAGATATATTTTCTTTATTAGTCCATAGTTAATCATTCAATTAGTCCCTAATTACTCAAATGTTTCAAGAAACTAAATTTTTTTAATTGTTTTCAGTTACTAAATATATTGATAATTACATTAAGCTTGTGTAATAGTAAACCATTACCATATATAAATTAATTTTATAAAATAATTACGTAGCAGTTATTAACAAACAATTCACTTAATAGCAGTCATTTATAAAATTTAAGAAATATTATACATTTAAGTAATTATCTTCATATAGTATTCACATCAAGCAAGATTTATACACACAGGCTTACATAAAAATTAAATTACATTTTATACTATAATGCAGAATATGTAAATTATTCAAAATAAACTTCCATATATCATTATCATTATATTGATTTGAAAGTTATAATAAAATTAGGTTACAGGTTCGTGATCCTATAAAATTAAAAATATTACAAATAAATTTCCAGTTCACCTCATATTAATTAGAAAAAAATATATCGGTTTGTAGAGAATCAATAAGTTGTATAACAGAACAGCTAATTTGTTATGTTTAAAAATGTTAATTTAGAGTTCAAGAATTAATGAACAATTTAGAATAAAGTTGAAAATAAACCACCTCAACTGAATTATATTTTTTATTTGAAGATGTTTTTTCATTTAATGGTAAATGAGAAGTAATAAACAGAGCAAAGGTAAAAGAAGTAACAAAAATTGGTTGGTTTCAGTTTATTACATGTGCAGGCTTCAATTAATCCTCAGATATTAAGTGTGTTAGAGCAAGTGCTTTAAAAACAGAATACTCAATAAATCATACAAATTTGCGTTGAATAACTTATACTTTGCAAACAGAATAAAAAAGAAAGTGTTAAGATATGCTAACAATTCAGGTATAAATATTAATGTAAAATACTGGCATAAAATTTAAGCTGAAAACTGTGCGCAGTAAGCACTTTCCATAAATACTCTCTCACTACCTCATTTCAGTCTCAGTGAATAAGCTCTTTTGCATTCCTACTCTCTTTTTGAACATAAATTCTCTATTAGTAAATTTGAATTAATTTTCACTATTGGCCTTTGAATTTAAATTAAAAAAATTCATTCCATAAATAATTTTATAACAAATGACGTCAGAAATGGATAAATCAAATGCAACCTACATTAAACACAATATGATCAATTTTTTAAACATTTCTTGAAACATTAGTATGTATAAATTTACAGAAATCAATACTTGAACCCAAAATACACAAGTATCCATAACACAACTCAAGTTAGTAAAAATAAACCTGGCAGTTCCTAGCTTCAATTTCCAATGGAAAACTTACATTTCTCCTCAATCAACCCACAAGTTTCTTTTTTTATTAATAAGTACTTATTTAATGTATTAAGAATATATTCCTAATGAAACAAAAAATGTGTGCCCTTATTTAAACACTGCCAAAACAAGGAACACATTTTATTACATGGTAATATTACCGCAAGTGAGCATTAGAATCCATATTGTTCTTTTGGGTCCTCATACTTGAGCGATCTTTAAAGTGGCTTACTTGTGTCATATTCTCTTACCTAATTATAATTTTTTTGTATTAATGAATACTTTAATTCTTAACTATATCCTTTTCTGTCTCATTTTCTACTCTGATCAAGGCTTGGTTTCCCTTTTGCCCTTTCAGACAACTACTAGGTGTACTTTTTTATATCAGTGGACTAATACATCTACAATTTTTTATGCAATACTAAATTTTTTAATAAATTTTGTTTTGGTCTGGATAAAATACTTTGACTTTTTTTTTTTTACTTCTACCTTTATAATTTTTTTCTCATTATCATCTGTTGTTGTACATGGTGGCATGTCCCTATTGCTCTGTCCATTCATTTCTATCCCAAGCTTTTTCCTTCACCCCCTCATAGTTTCCAACCTTCATGCCCTGTGAACTTTTTACTTCACCTTCTTCTTCCTTGCTTTCTTTCTCCTTCTACTAACCCTTCCAATGCAGAAGTCAAGACTCCACTTCCTTTAATCACATGTCCTTACCAGTTTCCTTTTTTTTTTATGTTACTTCCTAAAAAAGTACTCTTCCTTTTTTAATCCTGTTCATTACTTGCTAATTTCTCACTTTATCTGTCCACCTTACTATCTCCATATCTCAAAAATCTCAATTCAATCCTCTCTCTCTTCCTTGTTGTCCATGATTTAATTTTTTCCATACAAGACACTGCATATTATTTAATTAACCTCTTAACTCTAAGTCCAGACTTATTAAGCACTAATTTCCTCTTCTTACTGAAGGCTTCCTTTGCCATCACTACCCTTCATTTTACTACTTTGTGCTCTTCCAGTCCTCTATCACCTTAGTCCCCAAATATCTATAATTTTTTTTTTCTATTCTTCCTTAACTAATCCTTACCATTAAATTCTCTTTGTTGTTTATTTCTCTTACATTAGTTTTCCCTACATATATTTTCATTCCTTTCTCCAAGGCTGTTAAACTTTGAAGCACATGTGCGAGTTCAGCTAAATATACCATATCAACAGCAAATCTTATGCATCTTATTTTTCCTCCAGTTCCTTAAAATTTATGGATGGGAAGGGTAGCTTCCCTGAGGAGGGGTATTTTGGCATCCACAGGTGGGAGGTCTGAATGCCCTGATGGGGCAGGGGAAACCCTGATGGAGGGTTCTTAAAGGACCCAAGCTACAGTGGGGGGGGGCATCTGCTGCCATAACACTGATACCATAACACTGCCATTAATCTGCTGCCATGACGCTGTGGAGCGATTGATGACATACCTAACAGGTTCCAGCTGCTCCATCAGATGACTCCCGGTAAAGCCCGTTTGGGCTAGGAACGGGAGTGGTGGTGTGGCGGCCGGAATCGTCACTTGGTGGGTGTCTTCCCCTACGGGGGTTGGGATGCTCCATATATGTTTAATGATAATTAAAAAAAACTTCCTTAAAATTTACTCACCTTAGAAAAAAGTGTAGTTTATTAATTTTAAAATACATTATGTCATGAAATCAAAATTTCAGCAGATCTCTGTGGCAGAGTGATAGAGTCTTGGCCTTTCATTTGGAGGTCACAGGTTGTAATCCGGGTCTGGCATAGCACTTTTCAGATACTTAAAAATTTCCATTTCATATTTACATGTACAAGTTTCTTTGTACACTTTTATGATGAATTAATTTATCAATAAAAAAAAAAGTAAGTAATTACCACATTAATAATTTAATCCAGTAAACTTCTGATTAAAAATTCAACTTTTTCTTAATTTAAATTTTACATATCAGATTTTTTAACATAAACCTTACAGTTAGTAAGACATAGATTGCAATATTTGCTTGAAGCTAATTGTGACAAACTGCTATACTGCAATTAGGCTTACAGCTAGTAGTAAAGCAGTATAATTTTGAAATAAAAATACATGAATTTCATTTTTATATTTAAAATTTGACGGTGCTATATACCATGAAGTCAAGCCAAGTAAGGTTGAATTTTTATAGGTAATAAACTACAGCAATTTGTGTTGGGGTGGGCTGTTCTGGATCCGCAGTGCAGTGCGATGTTGAACATAAAATTAATACATTATTAAAACTTAGTACAAACTAGTCTCAAAATATTACTTTTTTAATGTATAACACAATATAAAGTAAATCAACCTATCAGTTGAATTAATAAATTTGATAAAATTAATGAATAAATAATAACATTTTCTGTTGATGAAAATATTATAAAAATATTTATCAATTTGAAAAAAATTAATAAATTATATTGAAATGGAGTTTCTCTTTATGCAACAAAACAAAATGATGATGAATCACATAAGGTTGTATGAAAAACAAAGTATAACAGTTATATCTGGCTGGAAGCCAAGAATATGGAGAGCTGGATATCTCAATTGCGTATTTCTTGAATACTGACATTTTATATATCTTACACCTCTTCTTAATTTAAAAAACATATGCAGTAAAAAGGTAAACTCATAGGTTTAAAAAGAAAAACTGAGTTATCCATACATACTGAAACTGAGTTATCCAAAATATTTTTCCACATGAAAAAATTTCTGTAATAAGAAAATAAACTTTTTAATTAACAATGATGAGTTAATTTAATAAATTCTAACACCTCATAAATGCAGTAAAAAATCTCACTAGTGTAACTTATTTTTATTTTAATACAAATCAGGCTAAATGAATTTATCCCAAAAAAATTAATTTCATTTTAAATACGTATTATGCCTATTATTACACTGGTAAGACAATGTACTTAAATGAAACTTCCAGTAATAGAAGCATAATATTGTTATTGGTCCAAGAAAAATATTTTAGCATAATATAAATACAAATGTAATATAAATTTAGCATTTTATACATGTAATGTGTGTGTGCGTGCGCATGCGCTTGTGTGTGTGAGTGTTAGTTTATTTTTTTGTTGTACTATTATAGTTAGAATTCAGTTGACAACTCTTATAATAGATTATACAAAATAAAGTTATATATATAATGTAATAATGTTATATATACAGTACATAGGATTTCTCAGACGCTACAAATTTCCATATTCATATTCTCTTGCACAACTTTTTTTGTATGGTTCTGTGGTGAATTAATTCATCAATAAAAAAAAAGAAGAAGTAATACCATACCAGTAATTTTAACCCAGTCGACTTCAGGCTAAAAATTCCATTTTTTCTTAATTTAAATTTTACACATCAATATTTATAACTTCATATCTTACAGTTAATGTTAAGTTATGAGTATATAACTTTATACATAATTTTGTATATATATAAAATTCAAAATTCAGAGGGTAACTGATACACTGATGTTGATTTTTCCCCTTTTTAATATCTAGAATCGGAAATTGAATATTCTGATTCATTTCACTTACTATTAGACTGGTAGGATTTTGAGGAATAAATCACAGGAGTTACATTTCTACCTTAGAGTTAATTACATTCTAAAAATCTAGAAATTATTATTCACACAGCATTTTAAAAAAAAGAAGAAATGAAAAAAATTCATAACATTATGACATTATAAAGTTGTTTGACTACGTCTACAGAATGAATTCTCCTAGGACTTTCATACCTATTCTTACTTATGAAAATAATGGTAAAGGTTCATATATACATATGTCTTAAGATGCTTTATTTGCAGATTACAGCTTGTGAAAGATTTAACTCAGATTTCAGCTACTCCAGTAAAATGAGATTGTACTAAAATTCTTAGGACTTTAATTAAGGAGCAGAATTAATAATTTCTGATGGTTTTTAACCTAAATAATTGAATAAAATAGGTGCCAGTATCGTACCTAGAGTAATTTTTTATTGTTTTAGAGTAATTTTATGATGACTATATCATATACTTTTAATCATTTACATTATATTTGTCAGAAAAGTACTTATTCAATGTAAACAAAAACCAAATTCTTGAAAAATTTTTTAAAAAAAAGTTACTTCTAATAAATTAAACAAAAAAAAACTGGAAATTACACAAAATCTGTAAAATAAAAATTACTAAGATAATTATTTTATTAATGACAGAAATACAATAAATTATTTGAAAGTTGATTATTTCAAGGATGGCAATAAAATAACAACAGCTGATCAACAATTCACAATGCTGTATTAGTATTTAAATCATTCTGTATATTAAATAGTGAAGGTATATTAAATATAATGGGGTATGGTGAACTCTGCTACCATTAGCGTTGTTTGCGAATCTTACTTTGAACATGATTGGTTTGCCATTGAGGTAATGCCATATTTATTTACAACAGAGGAATAATCTGATGTGGTATTTTGGGTGTGCATAATGGTAATTCCAGTTCCCAAACAATTAGCGTGACTTTGCAATCTTCGGGAAACAGGTATCTGGTAACAATTACCTAGTATTCGTACCAGACATGAATGATCTGTCCAACATGATGCTGTTATAGATGAAATTATTATTAATTCAGTCCAGGTATTAGAACACCGGGTTCGAATCCTGGTCAGGCATGGCATTTTTCACACACGCTACAATTCTTTCATCTCATCCCTCTGAAGGTATACTTAATTGTGGTTCCGGAGGTTAAACAAAAAAAAAGGTATTAGAACACAAATTCTTCCATAATTCTTCCATGTAGCATTCAATGGTTTGGAGAACACTTAAACAAAACAAGTTTTATCCTTGTCATAAACAACATCTACACCCAGGAGACGGTCTGCTTCAAATAGGGCACTGCAACTGGTGATAAAAATCAGCAACTCTATATGTTTTATTTACCAACGAAGCAAATTTTACTTGAGATAGTGTCAACAACTTTTCTTTTTCATTTCTTTTCTTTTGCTGTTATTATAGCTTCCAGAACCACTGTTAAAGTATTAATTACTTCGGAATATGAATTAAGATGGTATTTATGAATGAATGTAAATGAAGTGTAGTCTTGTACAGTCTCAGATCGAATTCCTGAGAAATGTGATTAATTGAAACCCAAGCATTGTATCATGCTTTCCGTGATTCAAATCCGTATACAAGTAGCTGCCTTTTCTAGGATTTGAACCTTAGAACTCTCAACTTTGAAATTAGCAGATTTACGATGAGGAATTGACCATTAGATCAACCTGGTGGGCTCAACAATTTGATCAATGAGCATTCATGGGCAGAAGTTCATACTTATGAAACAGTTGAAAGCTAATTCTCGACACCGATTTAGCATCATGTATGGTGCAGGCTTCTTCACCATTAGCTGTATGGACCATTCATATTACCTGGCTGCTTAAATCTTCTTGCACTTTCTTCACGAAGGATTGCTTGAAGATAGACTTCAAGCACTGAGCTGCAAAGTATACTTTGATCATGATGGCTCCCAATTTTTGTTGTACTCATCATTTCCCATCATTCATTCATTAAATCATCATTTCTCTGAGAAATGGATTGGTTGTAGAAGTCCACATTCCTGTCCACCATGATCGCCTAGGGATGATCCAATACCATTAGATTTTTGTGCCTGGAGATGAATGAAAAATATTGTATACAAAACAAAAATATAATTTCATGACAAATTAACTGTCTGCAATATGATGCAGCTGAGCAACTTAAGGATAACACTGAATAAATATAAACGGCAACAAAAGAAAATCTCATTGAACACTTTATAAAATATAACAAAGAAATTAAAAGAGTAAAATTTGTTTCATTATTATTTAAATATTTTGATAAGTTAGCATATAAAATATACCCAACATTTCCATAATGAGTGTTTAATAATTTATATTTCTGTAGTACATGGTACCTTCTAATGTAATATTTTTTTAATTCATTCACTTTTACCTTGGTCTACTGCATCACTCGCTTTGGTGCTCTTCTAAATACTATGAAAGCCACCATCAATATGACAAATGATGAAAGTTGTCGCCATATGTCTGTCGCTTTCCAGTTCTCTTCTTCTTATGTTTTCACCACTATATTTTCTTGTATAATGACATTTCAGGTCTGTAACTTTGACTGGCCAATTTTTACCACTATGTCTTTCTGCTTTTATCATCAGGTTGCTTTAGGACACTATTCTACCTACTGTTTGTTTTAAATATTTGGAAGATGATATGTTACATTTATCGTGTAATATTATACATTAAATATTGTTCATTGGTCTTCCGCATTAAATTTAAAATATAAGACTTATATTCAGCTTAAACCAAACTGTTTACGAATAGATTAATCATCTTGTAATACAGATAAGCAACCAATCTTTTATTAATTTATCAGTCTAATAAAAAAAAAAGAAGTAACTGATCCAGTAATATCCAGTCACAAGTTCAACTTGCCAAATTATTATTCTACTCTCTTTTACACTTGAGCATGTTTTTAGAAAAAAGTAAATAAAAAAAATTCATTATTTATATTATACACAATAGACAGTATAGATTATACACAATATCTGATAGGATACTAAACATGATTAGTTTATACTTGTTCTAGAACACTGTACTTTATTTCTACTTTTATCACTTCTAAAATTCTAATACATTATTTTAAATAATTTAAATTAGCTTAGTAATTTCTTTAACTAGTATGTGCCTAGATAACAGTACATTTACTGTTGCATTAAGTCATTTTACAAATAACAAACAGTATTATTATTAACCAGTCAACTCTAAAGCTAGAGTTTCTGATATTTCTATGTATTATTTCAAAGCTGAAAATCTTAAAAATAATTCATATAAAATTTTAATTTATTTTTATGTAGAATATTATATTTTATCAATAATTTTTAACAGTTTTATAATACATGAGTGCACAAGTGCGCACCCATGCTCATGCATGTACACAGAGAGAGAGGAGGGGATGCAACACAAAAACACACATACAGAAAACTTTGTTGTAGCAGACACCCACTGTTGGTTTAATTTAGATTCAACCACTTTGAACCCAAGCCATAGGACGATTGAGCATTGTGAGCTGGGTCACTTGGTTCACTCTTACAAATCAATAAGCATTTAGACATCCAATGTGAATAATGAATTGGAGAGACTAAATTCGACCATAAATGTTAACTATATTCCATAATCAGATATGTTATAGATACTAATATAATCTGCAAACAAACTGTTATATTTTAACTTATAATTCTATTTCCATTTATTAGTTAACAAGTTAAATAGTTGAATACATACAAATTAAAGAGAAATCTAGATTGGAAAATGATAAAGAAATAATATAAAACTACGGGAATAAATTCACTTGACATCAGATAATAAAAATGAATGAACAATACGGTCTAATGAAATCATGAATAATCATCAGTTTATACACGTTTCTTTCTTTGTTAGTTACTTAATAACAGTTTATCATGTAACTGCATTTGCATACTGTTATTGTAATAAATCTTATTAAAGAAGCAAATTTTAACCAATTATAATAATTATAGAACCAAATTATACAATTATTTTAATAAAATATAGAATAATTTTTTAACCAAGAATTGATTATTTAACAAGCAGTATGTTTTCTTGGACTTTGAGAAAACATAGTGGTTGTTAAATAATCAAGTGAATAACGACAATATGTATGTGTAATGAATCGTTATATGATCGAAAAGGATACATTAGTTTTTTAATAATATCCTTGTTAACCAATCCTTCTTTAATCGTGAAATGTACATAAAGTATCTAAGATATAAGTGAAACTAGTTTGAGTTACATTCTCTGATAGTAAACAAAGTGAAAGGTGTCACTTGTAAGATTGAGTACCACCTTTAATTTTCTGGGTTTCATGAAACAGTTACTGACATGAAATAGAACATTTGCTTACTGAAGAAAGCAATGGGAAACCACTTCATTCAGTTATCATAGTTTCTCAGTATGTCTAGCCATGGAATGTTTATAATTTCTGAGAACAGCTACATAATTTATAGGAATGATTTTTGTCTTGTAATGAACATATCATAGTACGCTTGTGGATCTTCTCTTTTTCTGTTAGCCTCTGAATCCACCACCTCTGAAGTAAAGTATTACATCAGAGGATAATATGTATGAATGTAAATGAAGTGTTATCTTGTATAGTCTGAGGTCTACCATTCCTGAGATGTGTGTTTAATTGAAACCCAACTACAAAGAATACCGATATCCACAATTAGTATTCACAATCTAGTATTCAAATCTATATAAAAGTAACTGCCTTTACTAGGATTTTAAGCTTAGAACTCTCGACTTGGAAATCAGCTGATTTGTGATGATGAGTTCACCACTAGACCAACCCAGTAGGTTGGTTGTGACATTACATCCTAACACATGTAAGTATTAGTGTGGGAAGAAGCTGGGTTATGGTAATGCAAGGGTTTATAAAACTTCATAACAATTAATTCATTAATATTATTGTTGTTCCATGATGATGCTGAATGATCTGTTCAAATCTAGTTAAAGGTTAAATCATTTATAGCTGTTCTTGTGTTCATCTTCAGTGGCTGGTCACTGAGAAAATAAATCAATAAACTTATATAAGCTACAGTTATTTTTTTTTAAGTAGATTAAGAATATTATCAATTTTTTTTTATCCATGGGATTTAATTAATGGCTTTGTTCAACAGTGAGAACAAAGATAAGATTGGAATCTTAGTCTGAAAATACTGTCATAATGTAAGTGAGATAACACCTGTAGTCTGGTGGCATAATCTTAAAATAAAAATAGTTTTAAAAAATTCAGTTAAAAAATAACAAACAACTTCATTAAATAAAAAATAAACTAAAACAAAAGAAAATAATTTTTCAATAAATGCTGATGTTTGGAATTCTCCATCAAATTAAAGATTAGAAAGTTATTTCTTCCCATAACTGAGCTTCGTTTAAAAATTACACAGGTCAAATTAATAAGTCCTTCTTTATGCAACTGATTAAAAAGGTAGATTATCCAACACTCTAGCAACAGATATCAAATTTAATTATCATTAATCACCATAATGTAATCTCTGATTGGTGGACTTCTAAACCCAGATTTGTTGTTTGATTGACTGTTATTTCCAGGAGTCCCTTGACAACCCAGAATTGGTAGAACTAACTTTATTTGTGATCTTTAATATTAATTTAATTACATATTTTCTAAAATTTTACAAAAAGTTAATTTCATTTGCATATGTCATCTATAGAGCAAAATTTTATTTTAAATTTGGTTTCTGATGATAACCCATCTAGTTGTTTTCTTAAAAAAAAAAAACACAAAAAAAATTCTCTGTAATTTTATAACTTTTAAACTTCCAAGCAGTCAAATATCTGTTTTGACAAACTTATAACCACAAAAATATCCAGCAGTAAGTATCCAGTTCGTGTTCAACAATCTATGCCAGGCTAATGATACACTATACTACTTTGTAACTTCTAAGAAAAAATTAGAGACTGAAATGCTAAAGATTTAATTTTCAGGAAATAATTTATCATTAGTAAATAAATACAAAGGGTTTTTCTTCTTCACTAATTGGCCTTCTAAGGAGGACAAGAATTTCATTCCTATTTCCTTCTTCTTTTTTTCCATATTTCCTTTATTACTTTACTGTGGTTTTCTTTTCTCTCTTTAGGCCTCCGTTGTTTCTGGTCTTACTCTTCTATCTTTGTGTAGTTACCTTTGTGTAGTTACAATGTTTTTTAATTTCTTTTAATTAAGGCAGTCTTTTTCTGATCTATTTCTTCAGTTCTTCTTTCATTTGTTTAATATATCCACTTGAACTTAAGTGATGCCAAAATTTAATGAAAAGTTTTTTGTTTAATTGTTGAGGATCATTTCGGATATGTCATATTGGAAACTTAATTTTATTTTTTTGAAATGGTTGTTTCTAAATCTTGATTTTTATATATTTCAATGTTTGATTTTAATCTACAACCTTCTATTCTTATTTGGTCTGTATATTTTTCTCAAAATCCTTCTTTCTATTTTTAATATGTTCTGTACTTTAATCATAATAGCTATTTCAATTTTACGAAAGTTTTAAATAAAATTTTTAAAAATTTGTAATATTTATTATGGTAATATATTTTAATCTGAATTAATTTACTTTGAGTATCATGTGACACAGTTCAAACTTTATTACTTTTCAAGTTCAGTCAGAACTCATATTTTATGGATTACCACATTTGTTGATTTTTCAAGATCTGAAATAATTATTATATAATTTCAGATCATAGTTTTATAACTCTGCAAAACACTAAAGTGAAACTGACTAGTGTTAAGGAAGAATAAATGCTGACAGCTAAAGTAATATTGAATAAACTGGTTCCCGTACAAAACAACTGAAATTAAACAGTTTTCTCTGCATGCTGTTGTTATTTTTTAGAGGCTAATGAATTGGTCAACCAATATTAATTACAATTTAAAAAAAGGAGAAAAAATAAAAACAAGAAGACAAAAGCTATTAGAGATAAAGAGTATATATGCATCTGAATGTTTGTATAAGCGTACAAGATATTTTTATAATACAGTGCTTGATAGGGGAATACTGAACTAGTGGAAAGGGGGAGAACATCAGAATGTTTTGTCATAAACTAATTACAAACAATTCAGTTAACAGACTAGATAGGAAATTAATTATAATGACAACAAACAGAAATGATTTATGTAAAACAGATAACATCTCTCTATTTTCTCTTATAATTCAATATTAACCTTAATAAAAGACAAATCAGTCAAAGTGTTATTATTACCTTTCTGTTACTAACTGTATTCTTTATAAAGTTATTTGAACAAAAATTCAGAATTAATTTTATTCTATATGTTTATAATATTATAATATACAGGATTCATTTATTAAAAGCAGAAAATAAAAAATAAATTCCTTTAAAAAAACAAATAAAAACTTTAAAATATAAATAACATACACACTTCGTCAAAACATTATCAATAAAAAATCGGTATATGTATATGTCGCAGGGTGATGATAAAAATGGAGATTTGATCAAATCACTAAGGTAGATGATCCCAATTCATCAAAGATGTTAAAATAACAATTTGATCAAATCCCTTAACTGTTTTAGTGAAAAGATGGAATAAACAAGTCAGGACTTGCACAGCGCTGTTACTGTTTCCGATAATTTTAATCGCTATGAATACTCGTTAATAAATGTACTTAATTACAAACAAAAATTTAATCACCAGATAAAATAATTTTTTACTTTTTTAATTTTTCTTTCTAACCTTTATATTAATTGTTTAGTAAAACTGACTTAGGTCATCTAAAACTGGTTAAAATATTGCAAGACAATATATAGTTTTGTTATAATTATTATTATTAATTATAATCATAGTTAATTTTGTTATTATTTTTGTGTTCCTGTGAAAAATCCAAAATACAATGTAAAACAAAAATATGTGCCTGTAAAAAAGTAATATACTTTGTAACTCGAGATGCCACAAATCAACAACGTGTTTTAATAAAAATGAATGAACATTATTATTTATTAATTTCATTCATTAAAAATATCCTTTTTGTTTTTAAAAATATCAGCTTAGGTACCTAATTCTTTAGTTTTGAATAAATAATTTGTGTTTCAATGACTATTGTTGTATTACCTACTCTATATTTAATAATGCATGGTTTACTAAATAAATACTCTTAATATCTAAACAGTATTATTTCATCTTCTCACTAAAACAGTTAAGGGATTTGATCAAATCACTTACTTACTTTCAGGAAACCACCCCACAGAATTGTTATTTTAACATCTTCTGTGAATTTCCAGCCTCCGTTGCCGAGTGGTAGCATCTCGGTCTTTCATCCGGAGGTCCCGTGTTCGAATCCCGATCAGGCATGGCATTTTTCACAAACACTACAATTCATTCATCTCATCCTCTGAAGATATACCTTAACGGTGGTTCCAGAGGTTAAACAATAAAAAAAAAAAAAAAATCTTCTGTGAATTGATTATCTAATGTAGGGATTTGATCAAATCTATATTTTCATCATTTCCCTGTGACATATACACAAAAATAAGACACTATAAAATCAACTGAAATGTTTGTATGCAAATGTATGTGTTAGCAAAATTAAAATTAATAAAACTAAACAATAGGAAGAACATTTTTTAAAAAACTCCTTGTGCTGAAAACAAAAAGAGGAGAATTATAAATTACATTGAAATAATACCTTAAAATTTTTAATGAAAAATTAAAAAAAAATCTTAGACACAGTGTGAAAGAGACAAGTAATTTTCTTCAGTCATATTTACACAACGGTTAACAACACAGACTTTTTTTTTTGGGTCTTCGTAGGAGGAGGAAAGAGCTCTACCAGCCACCTGCCCGCACAGGTGGTAGTGTTGGGCTCTCACCAACTAAAAAACCTCTCTCCTCCATTCTCCTCCACCCCGAGACCAGACCCGTAATTAAGCATAACTCAGTCTTGGGGGGGGGGGATTCAAACACGGACTCACATCATCTTGTACACCACTGCTGCCAACTTAGCATCTCACTTCACCTGTAAGAAACAGGAACAGAACCCACTCATTCTCATTCTGCAATCACATGCCTAGAGGTACGGGAGTCCCCATGCGTCAGCATCGCCATCCATCCTCATGGTGAGAATGCATGGTGACAGCAGGAGGCTGTCCCTCCCATTGGCTCCTCCATGTCCGTGGCAGCACAAATACACTCGACCCCTGCCATGCAGGGAAGGAGTTCCCATATCTCATCACTGCACCCTATCTCCACACGCGGGAAACAAAGTTCAGCTCCACAGAGGGCTGTCCCCCCTCATGACTAACCGTCGTCCCTCAGGCTCATCTTGCCCTATCAGCCAGGTCCTTTGCCGTTAATATCTCCTGTACCAGCGACTTGATGCTATCCCAGTATCTCTGTGACACAAGCATGTAGTCGATCAAAGTCTCTGGCACTAGATTAGTAACACCATACTTAATCCTATACCGCGTCTACCATGCACATTGAAAGATTGTGTGTTCTACCGTGTCTGGCAGCTGCATCACAGTAATTGCAACTGGGACTGCTTGCTTACCAAACCGATGAAGGTAGTGGTTAAACGTCCCATGACCGGTCAATAGTTGTGTGACAAAGAAGTTTACCTCTCCATGTCTCCTCTGCAACCACAGCCTAAGATTTGGAATCAACCTCTTCGTCCAAGTGGCTTTGCCCAGTTGATTCCAGACCATCATTCAATCCTCCAGCATTTGATGATAAGCATCAGCAGCACTCGACCCATTCCACCTTGACGTGCGCCCCTCGATCTTGAGTGCTATCAGAGCACAGCCAGCTACAACACAGAGCGCTTCATAGGAGACCGTTCTGTAAGATGACGTTACACCAATAAGCAGTTGCCTATGAACGCATATCAATTGTGCAAGGTTCCTCTTGCACACCATTGCGCCACCCCAGACCTGGGAAGCATATAGCATCATTGACACCACAGAGGTTATGATAACTTTCCTCTTCGATGCTGTGGGAGCCTCCCTATTTGTGAATAGCTGCTGGAGAGCCCGCAAGGTATGCTCCACTTTGTCACAGATGTTGAGTACATCGACGCTGTATCATAAAGCTTTGTCTAGAGTGACTCCCAGATAGATGACAGTGTCAACGCGCTCAATGACAGTGTTCTGCAGTTGCAAGTCGATTCGGCCAATACGTTGTCTGCCTGCCATAACAATCATCCTAGATTTTACAGGTGCCAGTTCCAGACCAACAGAAAACATCCATCCTGTTATCTTCTGCAGTGCCGTGTTACCAAGATGTAACACATCTTAACAACACAGACTAAGAATACATTTAACCACTGATAACAAAAGAAAACAACCATGTGGCTTAATTAGCAAAACAAAATTTTCGACTGAAGTTAAAAAAGAAAAAACATTGACAAAAGAGAGGAAAAAATAAAATCCCTGACACATGACCAAAAACTAAACCAAGAAGCAGTTGTAATACAAGATCATTTGTCAGACTAATTGAAGAGAAAAAATGTCAGAAATATGAACAACTAATTTTCATTAAAAGTTATACATATATTTTGAATTATTTTTTAAAAATAATAATAAATTAAACTATTATTTACCAACTGAAAACCAATAGCTTTTTTGCAATTTATGTTGAATAAAATTTATGTAAAGTTTAAGAACCTAAGTGCATTTTCAAACATCATAGCATTAGAAAAAGTTCCTTATGTAATAATTCTAATAAGTAAAATTACACCAAAATCAAAACCAACTTTTGCACACAAAGTAAATTAAAAGTTATATTACATACAAAATAAATTGTACCATCATTATACCAGTTAATTCACAATATTTATTGTCAGGCATATATATTAGAAACTTAAGGAGATTATTGGTTTTCATGAGATTCATATAATTCTCAATACATAATGAAAGGTGAGAAAGTTAGTTTTTTATGCTCGCTGTTTATTTTAATTATGGAAACGTTTTAATAAAGTTTACTTTTTTTTTTACTTTGTTTATATTTGTACCTTTAATTTTTTCTTCTTAATCTTTTGGAGCCATCATACTTTTCCCTCATCCATGCTAGTCTACTCCAAAGAAAAATTCCAACAAAAAAGGAAACAAAGGAAAATTTATGTTTTGATATTTATTTTTCAAGACAGTTTCTTCCATATCTTTTTTACTTACTGAAGAATCGAGGTTGTCAAAAATAAAATCAAGTTTTTGAAATAATCCACTATATATAAACACTCACTGTTTTGCTAATAGTGATACAGAAATCTTTAGAAATCCGTTTCCAGTGGATATGCATCACTTCATTACACACAACAAGCGTGTAACTAAGGTTTATTTCTTAGATCTTCTGATATACAGAAAATAAAATTTCTTCTTGAAGAACTATATGTTTGTCTGAAACAAAAATTTTCAGACGAACAGCTTATGGAGATGAATGTATGGATGGTATGCAATATTGTGATTAGTATCAGTGTTTCAATTAAAGCACACCTAAGTAGCTGAAGGGCGATGTCAAAGTTTATGATGTTAATGTACAGAACCCACATAATGAAATTGATGTAAACATCAATAAAAACTTTTATTTGAAAGTAATACAGTGTTTGAGGCAATGAGAAAGAAGTCTAAAGCGCAGTGAAACACAGGACAATGTTTCCATGGATTCAGTGTTTCTTATTCGAAAGTCTCTAATGTAACATAACAAACTTATGTACGCCATCTCTATAAACCTAATTTGGCACCACTGAATGTTTTTCTATTTCCAGATATGAAAGCCACTCTGGAAGAACCCCATTCTCTGGCAATAGATGAAATTTAAGAAAGTTCGCTATGGGACTGTTGGCTATTCCACAAAATGCATACCATCAGTGCAAAAATTACTGGCAGCACTTCATTAATGTTGGAGGACACTTTCTTAAAAATGAATTAATAAATAAAAATAATTTTAATAAAGTTCAGTTTCTTTTGAAGAAATCTTTATTTATTTATTAATATTTATGAGTTACAATGTTGAAACCTGACTTGAATCATGCTAATGTTAACGCAAACATTATTCAAAACTTGGATATCACCAGTGTGGTATACTAGATTATTTATTATTAAGTAATACCGTATTTCTTCGAATTTAAGACGCACGTTTTTTCACGATTCAACATCTAAAATAATGGGTGCATCTTAAATTCGAGGTACTTTCTTCATTGACCACATGTATTACCGTAAAACTACCTATTA
>JAAAKQ030477565.1:0-15287 GCA_010016005.3 Zanna intricata
GCTGTCCCCTTCCCCCGGGCCTCCACGAGATGGATTTCGTCTATATCAATATCCGCATCACCTGTCTTTATCTTATTTCTCTTTCATAATGGCAGAAACAGTTGTCTCAACTTGTGACCAGTTGTAAGAGGGCTCCAACATGAAATCAACGATGTTTGCTGTCGTGAGATCTTGAATACCACCCGAAAATCTCAATCCCAACCATTTCCCATACTCAAACAGTGTGTGTTCGGTTGAGTCGAGTCGACACCAGGACAGTGGTAGATTGGGGAGGTCCTCCTGCCGAAGCGGTGCAAGTATGCGTTAAAGGCACCATGTCCTGTCAGAGTTTGAGTAAGATGATACCCAACTTCACCATTTCATTATCCATTTCATCAAGATGAAATAATGATTTCATCATTATCCATTTTATCAATTATCCATTTCATTTTATCCTTCTTTATCCATTTTATCAAATTACGGATGAGTCGCTTAGTCCATGCCGCTCTTGGCCCAGCTCTCCATAGAACAATCCATTCCATAATTGTTTGTCGTTTAGCTTCCGCCTTCTCAACACCTCGCGCTCTCGATGCGCGTTCCTCGATAAGTAGTTGAATAGGAGGAACACGAGACAAAGCCCACAATGCATCGTAACTGACCGTCCTATATGCCGATACGACCTTCAATAGTGCTTTCCTATGTGCACTAACTAGTCGGACTAAATTTCGCTTTATGCTCACTGTGTGGCTCCAGACAGGAGCAGCATATAACATTATGGAGACAACCGAAGTCATTATCATCCTTCTCTTCGAAGATCGAGGAGCACGCTGCGAGGACATAAGTCTTCCTAACGCTTTGGTCAACTTAGCAGCTTTGTAATGGACATATAGGACGTGATCGCTAAACCTTACATTCTTGTCAATAATGACGCCCAAATATTTGGCGTGGTCTACCTTCTTTATTAGAAAATTTTCCACGTATAAGTTAATTGAAGATATTCTTCTCCTCCCAGTTAGTAGGACCATTTGTGATTTCTTCAGTGCGATGGCCAAGCCATTAGTTCTCATCCAGTGCTCTCTTCCTCCATGTGCCGCTTCGTACCTCGGCGGCCCGTCTAGTCTCATGGTTTATGGCCATGACCGTCGATTTGCCCTTCAAGAACCCATATTGGTTCTCATGTAATCCGTTACTGCTCCTCATTTCTTCCATAATACGAACAAAGATTCCCATTCCATTGCCTTGGCAGTATTGTTTAATAGACAAAGGGTCCTGACCTCCGTGCTGGTTCCAGTAGCAGCACGTTTGGGGATGAAAACAATTCGCGATTCTTTCCAGCTGACTGGGAAGGTCCCAGTCAACAACTGATCGTTAAAAAGATTAAGAACCTCTCCAGGTATTTTACGGACTAAACCATTTAATACGGCGATTGAGATTCCGTCAGGGCTCAGACTACTTGTATTTCTTAAGGATCTTAAAAAAATCGTTCGTAATCTCCTGTATAGTGAAGTTTCGTCTCTCGAATACACCCGAGGGGTCGACAAACATGGGAACAGCCGATGTAATGCTGTCTTAGTATCCGTCTCTGAAAGCAGAGGTAGCCTACGCCCAAATCGCTTCATAACAATTTTATAGGCGTTACCCCAAGGATCTTCTTCTAGTTCCTCACACAACTTGATCCATTTGCGTTTTTTCGCACGTTTGATTTCGTAATTTAACTGCTTCCTACATGCCTTATAATCAAACATGGCGACTCAGAGATGTTGGAGCCAATTCTAGATAACCTTCTTTGAGCAATCTGACTTTTCTTGAGTGCCCTCTTACAAAGAGCGGAAATATCAGGAGACCACCAGCAGGCAGGCTTTTTCCGCGCTGGGGAGCCACGGAACCTATCAATCTCTTGTATAATAACGTTACTGAAGTACTCAGGTGTGATGATACCAGCTCTAAGTTTAACTGCTACTCTTTCAATAATCATATCGATCTGGTTTTGTTTCAGTCTAGGCAGCAACTCCCTTTTGCGAATCTTGATGTCTGAATCATTAACATCCAGTAGAGCAGTCATATGATCACTGGCCGTATAGTCCTTCAATATCGACCAGGTGAGACAATTAGCTCTCCAGCGGTCATCTTCTATGGCTAGTTTCAATACAGATGTGTCCCCTAGCCGCATAGGTTTCAGTATTATCATTCAGACATATATCGTCGACATGAATTCAGTAAGTACGAGTATATCACCGCTTCTGGTGTTGAAATTGCTACCAGTAGCGACAGATTTCGCGTTGAAATCGCCCAAAATTAGAAATCGCTTATTTGCGCTGGAGACCAAACGTGTCAGGTCGTCAATATGTGCCGAAAAGATGTCCAAGCTGCAATTTGGGGATATGTACACACAAGCAATCATTGCACTGTCTTGTTCTATAATCACTATGCCATTTCCACTGTAGTAAAAAGACCAACCAAAGCAACCAGAGCAGTCTTAGATGGCGACATCACTACTGGTGTCCAGCACCATCCGTTCCTTAACGCCGTGTTTTTGTTTGGTTCAGATACAACCACGAAATCAGCCCTCTGAACTCTTTAAATAGCTCTGGCATTCTCTTTCTTAACTAACATTGACATACTTCTGCTGAATAATACTGCGATTGACGCTGGTGTTATGACTTTATGCGATGGGAAAAAATATTATTTTTTTATTATTCCCAAAACACAAATATAATTTTAGATAAATCGTTCGTACAAAGAAGAAGTATAAATCCTTCGAACGAACAAATCATCAGAGACTTTTAAATTGTTCGAATGAATGAATCGTTCGTGTATACTTACTTACTGCGCATGTGTACTACACCGTGGGACGAAAATTTGAACCGTTAAACGAAAGTGTATTAAAGAAAAGCATGTAAGAAAAATATACGTACGTGTGTCGTGCTTTACACACGTAGATGTATTAAAATATATGCGCTGATCCGAATTACAATAGAAATATACTTCAGTAGTATTCTTTAAAAAAGCATACATTTTTTGCAAAAGTTTTTTACAACTACTTAATAAGTATTTATTCATGCATATATATGTATATAACATACATAAATAAAGATATAATATTGAATATTTTATTTGTAAATCCATTTATGAGTACAATGTAATTTTTAACCCTATTAAGAACTGAAAAAGTTAAAAAGAGTCTTAAAATCGTTCGTTCTGTAATACTTAAAATATGGTTTTAAGATTTTTTATTTTTTTTATGTATTATAATCTTATTCCATTGGCATTTTTCAATTTAAATGTATTTTTAAGGTAATCCGTAAATATGGATTACTGTTTTATAGATCCTGAAAGCATTTATATTTATAACTCTTTACTTTTATAGAATTTTGGTTGACTCCTTTCCTTGTTTTAGAATCTAAATGAAAAGAAAAATGCATATTTTAATTAAATTTTGGTTATATAAAAAAAAAAAAAAAAATGAGAAACCTTGTAACGATATGAATGTCGTCTCAATTACATCAAGTAATAGTAATTTCCATTCCATCCAACTTTATCTTATATACATATATCTGTACCTATAAAATAACTTGTCTTGACTGACTGACTCATGAACGCCCAGAAAAAACTGGTAAAGATAAATTGATATAAAATTTGTACTGTGTGATTGCGCATTAAGAAAGGATTTTTTTTTTTAATTACAAGTTTAGAGAGTTAAAATGAAGTAACAACTAAATTTACGATTTTATTTTAATTTTTCGGTAACAAATGTGTATATCAACTTGATTTTTTGGTGTGTAATTTTCATAAAAATATTTTTTTTAAATTTCTAGATTTTTTGAAATTCGATCTTGAAAGGGGATAAAGAAAGGTAAAACCAATTTGAACAATGATTACAAATTTTTCACATTTCCAAATGTGCTAGAAGAATTATTAACTAGATTGGGACTTGCAAATATTCTTTAATTAATTATATAAAAACAGTTATCGGGTTTTATGAATTTTGATTTTTTAGAGGGTGAAATAGTGTACGGCGCAAATGTTTAATCAACACAACTACTGTTACTGTATGTGCCACGCGAGCGGCTGCTGCACTTCCCTAGATTACGTAATTAAAAACATAAAATAAAACTAGTTAATTTTTTTTTAAATTAGTTTAAAAAAAAGGTGTCGGGTAATACTAAGAACCAGACAAAATATATTTTTACCCCAAAAAAGTACAGGTAATCAACTAATATTTAACTACTAATATTTTTAAGATTGAGGCCGACTGTTTTGAAACAGAAATTATTAGATCACTCAAAGTTTTCGATCCTTTACTAACCAAACTGTTGCTCTGAAGAAATTACAATATACTGAGATTTCTTGTAAATTGAACAGACTTTAATTCAAATTAATCATTATTATTCTCAGAAGCATAATTTAATGAACACAGCGGCATCCAAGCGCTCTCTGATAAGATTAGAGGGGCTAACGAAACGAGCCATACCGGCTAAATATCCTCAGATCGCAACGGGAAACGCAAATAAGCATATAGCACGGTAAAGCCGTAATAGGGATGCTCTATTTTTTTGGGGCTTGCAAATATTCTTCAAATGTACGAGTTTATTTAAAAACCATTTTCAATGTTTATTGAATTTCGATTTTTTAAGGGGTGTGACGGTGTACGGCGTGACGGCTAAACCTACACACTCGCTGCTACTGTTACTGTTTATGGGATATGATAGGCTGCATCTGCTTCCGCTTACTTGGCTGATAACATAAAATAAAAAAATAAAAAATGAGAAATTGAAGTACGGTCACCCCGTAGTGATGTTTGCTAAGTACAATGCAAAATATGTTTTTATCCCTTCATTGTTAGGAAGGATGGATAGCCAGCTGTATGTTGTACTACTTTTAAAATGTGGCCGATTATTCTGAAAACTGCATATTTCTGATCGCTCAAAATTTCGAGTCCTGCGCTGACCAAACAGTTTCTCTAAAGAGATTACAGTACACTGATAGTTTTTTTTAATAAATTAAACAGGCTTTAATTGTTATTTATCAGTATATTGACACAAAAATGGGGATAGTAAGCATAGTGGGAGTCCAGGGAGTGGAGCCATTGATTAATTAGTATTTTTTTTACAAAAGTTAAATTGTTAAAAAAGTAGATATTTGATTTTTCAGTCTGAAAAAATATGTTTAATATAATGCAGAATTGATATATAATCAATTACGATCGATATGATCAATATTATGATCAGTATGATCAATATTATGATCAAATAACAAATTCCTACTTCAAACTTATTGGGTAAAATAAAAAGTTTTTTCTTAAAATTTCAACTGAATTTACTAAATGCATTTCAAAAAATAAAATTTAACATCAAGTAAACGAATTAAACTTGATCTCGTATGCAACATTTTTTTAATGAATTTTCTCTTAATTTCACTAAATTGCATAATAATTTATTTATATTCTCTGAACTTAATGACAGCCCTCGAAATACTGTACCACAAGTTTCTACCCGAAACTAATTCAGAGATGTAACAAACACTACAGAAAAATTCATCCCCATTTCATCCTTTTCGAGTTACTATCTAATCGATAGTTTTATTCCAAAACAAAATTTCTATAATTTTTATTTCCCAATTCTTAGGGGGTTAAGGAATTGTCTCTATGGTTATGAAAGAGTGAGTCGATGTGCAAGATTTTTATATGTACATATTATACTTCAATTGTGATCATAAATTTAAAAAATATGTAATCAATTAATCAATTTTAATTAACTCCGGTTGTTACAAAAAATTTCATATGCATATGATTTTTTTTTCCTAGGCAATAATTCCCTTTGTAGTTTTCTCCTTTTTTTAATAAGTTTTTAAATGTTAATATTTTGCAGTATTTAAAATATTAGAATATTTGCAACATAACATATAACTCATTTACGTAAAGTTATTAATATTATAGTAATATAAGTATAATATTCGTTTATATCTATTAGTATTTCTACTGAAAGTTAAGCCGAACCAATTTTTTTTTTGAAAACGTTTCTATTTGGACCCATTCAGGGTCGGCTGATGTTTCACTGCTTTTTTTTTAATTATTGATTTTTTTTAAACATTCATTTAAAAATTCCATTCCAGTAAGCCAATAACATTAACTACTATCATTAAAAAGATATAGATATTTTTTTATTTATGAATTGATAGCCTTTTTTAAACAACCCAGTTTAGTAATAGAGCTGTATCTTTATAACTTCAAAATGGATTGATAGATTTTTAAGCATTTTCCATAATCATATAAAATTCCTTTTAGTATGTTAGCAGGTATCTCCAATTACAATTGCAGTTTCAAATAGTTGAGTAATAAGTAATTTATTATTCAAAAATCTGTACAATAATCTATAATTTTATAGTTTTTTAAAAAAAGCTGTTTCAAATATATAAAATTAATTTGTTAATTTATTTTTTCTTTAATTACTTAAATAGAAGGTTACTTTTTTGTTTATATAAGTACATGATATAAATATTATACCTTCAAATAATTGAGCTCATCATAAGCTTTCTCTTGGCGGCTGAATGTCGCTAAGCAGAAATATAAACCAGCTACCAAGCTGTTTATTGCATGTCGTGGAATAAAACAATCAATACAAAAGCATTATTATAAAAATAATAACAATATAGAAATTTATCTTTAATTTTTTTAATTTTTTAGCACCTCTTAATTATTCGTATATCAGGAGGATCTAAACAAAGTCATTTAGCAGAAATTTGAGTTCGTTATTGCTTAATCTTTTCAAAAAACTAATATTCTAACCGTTGGAGAATTACAGGAGTAGTGCCAAATTCTAGTCAGAAAATGTAGATATATATGCAGAAAAATATACGTAGAAAAACTCTGTTTTACAGATTTTTCAATTTTAGTAGCTAATTTTTAAAAAAAATTGTCCACCTTTAAAATTCCTCTTAAATTTCTTATCCTATAACTGTTTTTTAAAACTATTAACAATTTTCATTGTAATTTATTTTAATTATATATTTGTCAACATGATTACAATACTGAGAGAATAATTAATGAGCTTTATTCCCGTTTTTTAATCTGGTATTCATTCAAATAAGTCTAAAAACTTAAACTTCGTAAATGAAAAATACTAATTCGTAATTATTTTGCAGAAAACGTTTGCATGAAACCCCCTGAAATAAATATTTTTAATAATATCAGATATATTTTAAAAGAATATTTTCATCGTTTAACGCGTAAAAAATTATACTAAGCATTATTTTAAGTAAAATTATGAACTGCCTTAATATAGACTTATAATAAACAAATACATTTTATATTGTAGGACGTTGATGTAATTGTATTAGCGGCAGGTCATTTTCCAGTTCCTGGACAAAAGAAGAATATTTTATTCAAGAGAAATCTTCCTATTGTATTAGATATGGCATATGAATGCGCTCATCATAATCCAACAGCAGCAGTTGTAGTACTAACACCACCTGGAACTCGGAATGTTCCGATGATATCGGAGGTAATGTAATATTTTGTTACTGATATGTAAATAACTATATACTTACATTCCAAAGTTTTGTTCTGTAATGTGTAATGTTGAAATCTATATATCTATAAATACTGCATTGATACATGCAAAATTTATGTACAATCATGTTAATGGATTGATCAAAGGGAATAACAAAATGTTTTGCTAGTCGATATCATATGAAAAAAAATTAATTCTTCAAATAAAATGATAGACATGAATTCAAGTATTACAGAAATATAAATTAAATTTTCTTGAAAATTTTCTGTATTCTTTTATATTTTCAATTTACAAGAAAAAAATCTTGGAAATACTTTCCAAGCTCGAACAGAACTGATATAATAATAAAAATAATAATTTTTTCTTTGAAACTGACAGAGGGATGACTATTTTTCAAGTTTAAATTGTCTCGATAATTGCCTTAATACTAGTTTTTTCTTTATATACAATTATTACTGTTGTAACGACTTCAAATCTATTTTCTTTTATAAAGAGAGGTAAACCGTTCGAAAAAGAGATAATATCCAATAATTTAATTTAACACTCATAAGAGATATCTATATTAATCGTATTAAAATTTTGTCAATAAAATACAAGATAAAAAAATTATTTAAAAAAAATATTAAAGTTATTAATGCTAAAAATATTCAAGACATTAACAAGAAATAATTGCTAAAAATAACGGCAAAGATACTGAGATTATATATATTACAACGACATTTCGTTAAGAATTACAATTTTGTTTCATTACTGGAATTTTTCCTTAAAAAAAAAGTGAAGAAAATTTTTTATTTTTTTTTACTTTCCAAGCTCTAGTGCTGTGCTGCAAGAAGGAAAGTATGTTAATTGATCAAAGAATGGATATGACTTTTTTGTATTTTTTGACGTCTCATGACACCAAAAAACAAAAAATAAGTAGGTATTGTTCGTAGATACGTCTTCTACGTGTGTTGGCTTGTTTGAAGCTTAAAATTTTTGACTGAATAAACCGATTTAGATGAAATTTGATCTAGAGGCCAATGTGTACAGAACAATTTTTTGGTATAAGTTGAGAGTCAATATCTCAGGGTGTCAAGTCCAAGTTTAGGGTAGATAATTTCCTTGGGGGCAATTTTTTCATAATTTTGCAAATATAAGCCCACTTTTCATTTTAAAAAACTGTTTAAAATTAAAAAAATTCTCCAAATTTTCCCCTAACTTAAAAATCAAAAATATTTTTTTCTTATCTTTGTTGTTTTTATCATTTTGTTTATTGGTGAATTTTTTAACCAATTTCTTAATGTCTTTCTAAGCATAATAATAGTAGTGATGCAAGTGGCCCAAAAAATTGTACTGTGGAACAACTCTGAAGGTAGGGGAGGTATTAAAGTCTAAAAATAACAATTTTTTGAATTAAAAAATTTTTTTGGTCATTTAAACTTTTATTTATCTTACTTAATCCATCATCGTACCCAACAAAGAAATCTTTGTTAACTTTTTATTGGTTGTACATTTTTCAGCAGAATTTTTTTTTAGTTTCTTCCAATTAAAATGTAATGTAATGTAATGTAGACAAATCAAAACGTTAAAAATTATTTTACAGTAAATTAAATTCTGTATAAATAAATATACAGTACCTTACCTTTAATTGACCTTTAAATGTTAAAACGAGACCTACGTATGAAAAAAGGAGTCGACCATTATTATTCTATATTTTTAGAGAAATAACCTTCAGTATTTATGATTTCTTTTCATACTAGCGAGCAAGTTTTTAGTATTTGAGTTTTTAATATTAGTAAAAATGTACAATAAATAAAAAGTTTAACATTTAAATAAATTTAGTTTATCTGTTTTATATTAATATAATCATCAAAAAATCGAAAATATTGAAAGCTCTTTAGAAAAACGTTGATTAACTTAGAAAAACCATTACGCTATAGAAACATAATACGGAGATAGTTTAATAAGATGAATCAACCTACAATTTACTTGATAGAAATATATTATATGATATTTTTATATTTTTTAAACTCTTATCGTAAAAATGAATACAAAATGAAATAAATAATAATTGCTTTAATTATTAAAAGAATTATGTAAATAAAAATAAAAATTAAACTTATTTATTGAATTTGCATACCGGTCACATTCGAATCCACGTGTGAGTTAATTTGGTGATAAAAATGTTAAGAGATACACTTTGATATGAGACTGTATATGACTAACATCTACGTACATACAGAGAATCCTCATTCATCCTCTGATGTAAAATCTAACGGTAGTTCAGTGGATGGAACAAGAATCTATGTATATAATCGAAAATGCCTGCAATATGATAAACTTATTTATTAAAGAAATGTATACACAACAATAATAGACCGTAAGATTTCAATAAAATCAGTAAAGTAATTTTTGAGTTATTAAGGCATTCACAAAACTAAAATTATCTTTCATTTATTTTATACATACAGATGTTAAAATTGTATGAAAAATCGTATACCAAACTTTGATGAAATACTGAATTTTTTTATATTTAATTAAGTAATTAATAAAACGTTTCATTGGAAAATAAGTAGCTACCTATTTTAATTAAACAAATAATTTTTTAAACAAATAAATTAATTGTTTAAAAAACTTATTTTTTGTATTCTGTATTTTATTAGGAAAACTTTTACTTCAGTTTGCCTACACTATAAAACAACAAAAAATATCTTTGAAAAATAAAAACTAAAATAAGTCCCTTTCGTTATTTATTAAATTTAACATTATTTTATTTCCTGCGAGATCCTAGTCCACTTTTATAATTAATGTAAACAAATTTATGAGATTTTGAAATCAATAATTAAAAAGTAAACTTTAACATTAATTTAATATTTATTTATTACATCGGATATATAATTATATTTTTCAGCTTTATGGAAAAATTGGAATAAATGATGGAGGTCAAATTATGTCCCCGATGTATCACTATGAAATGGTAGCATGTAAATTAGTATGCGAGACTTTAAGATTGCCAGCAAGTGTTGTGACTGTACCAGTGGTGGGTGGCTGTTGTCCAGATACTATTATACCAGTTTTCTCCCTTGCGACACCTCAAAATGAATTCTCAAAGGTAATGTAAATTATATTGCAATATTGTATGTTTTATTTGAAAGATATATATTTTTAGTTATTAAATATTTTGGCCTACAATTTCTGAGACAGTTTAATTAAATAAATTCGTACGGTAAAGAATATTTAAATAATTTTTACCTAAGTTTCTTAAAGAGAATTATAGGTAGTAAGTCTGTATTAAAATCTGTCAATAATTTTGTTGAATTTGATGTAATTATTTCTTTCTAATTTTTATTTACAATAATATTGACAGCCTGTTTGTAGTAGACGTATATTTTCGTTGAATAGTTTTAAGCTACATTGAAAATGATGATTTAATATTTCTAAACGTAAAAGTTTGTTATTTTATCCAATAAACTAATTTCATCTGCATTAAAGAAAATTACGAATATTTTGTACACGTATAGTATTCTCTACTTAACGATCTTCTAAACTATCATAGGAAAGATTTTCTGCAAATTAATATTGTAACGATACAAGAAAATCGGGAAGTAAGACTTCTCATAGTACAGGTTACTCAGAGATTTTCTAAGAATATAAATATAATAAAATTGCTCATCCTTTAATAGAATTACAATATTTAAGAAAAATTACATTTCTCTTCTTTGTTCCATTATTAAAACAGGATGGAAGAAACATAAAGAAAGCAGAAGAAAACAAAGTGGGGGTTAATAAAATTATCTCAAGTTCTCTTTTAAATATTATTTAAAAAAATGTAAATTATGAGAAATTTAGAATTGAATTTAATTGAATTGAATTGAATCATATTATCTAACTATGAATAACCACGTAAGGTAGAAAAAACAAAATATATACGTTTCTTTATTCAATTATAAATAATATGTAATGTTATAGTTACAAACACGTAAAATATATTGTTTGTTATAAGAAATTTAAATTAGAAATACATTTCCTTATACTTTATAAATAAAATTTATTTATAGGAAAATAATATTATATTACTGTAAGAAATTTAAATTTAAGAAGGCCTTCCAGAATTATACTTTATGAATTAATATGTAACATGTATAATACAAATTTAAACGTACTTTTCCTTTAAAATACTCTAAAGCTATTACCTATTACTAAGTACCAAGTACGTGAGTAACAACAATGTATAAATGTGTGTGTGTGTGTGTGTGTGTGCGCGCGCGCGCGGGCGTGTGTGTTTAAAATTGTAAAAATAACAAAAAAATGACAAGAAATTTGTAGTATATTAAATTTTCTGTTCTTTATTAGTTTAATTTTTTAACAGATGGAAATGGAAAATATTTTAACTTCATTAAGAAAATCTCATGAAAAAGTATCAGTACAACAAAAAGGAAGACCACCTTCGTTATCAGTTGCGTTAGCTGCTTCAAAACTGATTCAAGATATTGTACTAGGACGTTTTGCCATGGAACAGGAACCCTGTTCGGTTTTTTTGAAATCAGATGTTATTATGAATGTTAAGTAAGTTTTAATTGTAATATATTTTTATCTTAATTAATAAAAACTACATTTAAAAAAATTAATATATCCTGTTTAACATTTTAAATGCAATGTTTACGAGTTTAATTGATAGTATTTTTTTATTAAAAAAATAAATTATTTTAAATACTCTTCCCTTATTATTTTCAGATTTTTCTTACATTTTTCACTCTATTAGTTCAATTTCTATATCATATTATTTTGCTATTTCCATTTATTGATTGTAGAAATCATATCATCATCTTCGGATTACTTTTAAAACCTTTGAAACTCTTCTACTTCCAAATTTTAATTTTTACATACAATAACTTTAGTTCTTCGGCTTGCTGTGTGATATTTTAACTGCTTTGAATCACCAAAATAAATTTATTTACAATTATAATTCTTAATCTTATCTCTGTTTCAAACACTTCGTAGAATTAGTAGAGCACTCGGAATACAAAAATCCTTTCGCAACAAATCTCCATGGTTGTCATGAAGTAAATTCAACATAAATATTATATTCATTAAAAAACTAACAAAGAAAATAAAGAAGTAGATTGTTATTACTGCATTCTGAAAAACCAGAGAAGTTGGTTACGGTTTCTGATGTTCGGTTACATTAATCTCTCTTTAATATCATCAAAATAAAAAGCTAATAAACGTTTTATTTCACATAATAGTATGTTTAAGTTCAAACATGAGTAATGTTTTCTTGATTTTTTGTAAATTTTTACAAAATAAATCTATTAAAATTATACTTTTTCTCATGAACATTTGTGATCATATTACTGACATACTATCATATGTGTTTTACATATTCACTTTATTTACACGTCTTATATATCATCCTCATCTCATATAGCCGAGGAGGGTTGATTATTGTTCACTAGTTAAAAAGACTGCAGAGTACACATCAGTGGAAAAAATTGTTTTTATAAGGGGTATTTTTCTCCGAGATCTGTAATTTCAAGAGTAGGCATAATTTTTATAATTTACTTAAATAACTATGTAAATAAACAACGTTAATAAATTCTGCAATTATATTTTCAGTATCTTACCTATTACCACTATGCAGTACAAGATTTCCCACAAAGGGAAGAAACGTACATAATGGCTCAAGAATATTTATGTTACACAGTGTTTTTCGCATTGTGATGTTTGTTTCGGTGTTAGGAAGGAAGGAAAATTTTTGTTAAAAGTTTACTTAAAATAAGGTATTTGCTCTTGAAAACATTAAGATACAACTAATTTAAGACTTAAAATATAGGTGATCTTAAAATAGATATGTTTCTAATACTCATATTTCTTCATAATAGTCGTTATAAAACTTTTTTTTTTTTATTTGTTTTTTTTTTTTCATATTTTATTTTTGTTTAACCTCCGGAACCACAATTAAGTATATCTTCAGAGGGATGAGATGAATGAATTGTAGCGTGTGTGAAAAATGCCATGCCTGACCGGGATTCGAACCCGGGACTGCAGTTATTTTTATAGTTCCCTGAATATTGATTTAAAGAAGAAGTATTAAAGAAAATACGCTATGAAATGCATTAAATCTATAATAAACTTATAGTAAAAGGGAATAGGATGATGTAGATATATTGATACCCGTGGTGCCATTAAGTACTTCCTTGGTGATGTTAAGTGAATAACGTCGAAAAGTTAGATTGACACACTTTCTTCAGGCTATTATAGAAATGCTTCATGCAGGCAGAACATTTGGTCTACTACATAAATTAAGGTCAATTTTAAAAGCGTGTTCCAGTCATGATATTTGTAAAAGTTTATTGTGTTAAATTTATTGTAATGCAATCAGTATGCTTATACATTCTATAAATTTTCCAATAAAGTTCTAATTTTAACAACGATTACACCTATCAAATAACAATTTAATTGGACTGTGGCGTATTTCACTTCCCCATTTTTTTTTTATTTGCTTTATTATTCTTTGAAAATATTCCGTGACAGAAAATTCTTTTTTTTATTCACTTTTTTAATCGGCACCACACTTGTACTTCTATAACTCTTACGATGCTATTATCAGTTTTGTCTGGATGCAACACATATGAATAGCACTATAAAAATAAAATACTTCAAAATAAAAAAGTTAGAATAAAATAGTAGTTTATAAAAATAAAATAGTTCCTTATACGGCTGGCAATCAAACACGAAAAGTTAGGCAAGAAGAAAGAAGAAAAACATAGAAATAAGAGAAAATGTGCAATCCTTATTCAAAGCCGATGAGGCCATGATCAGAGGAAACCATTATCAAACAGTTTCCTGCTCCTTTTAACCAACCCAGCCAAAACTTATTCGACCGGTAGGCAGTTATCTACCGTCAGCAACCTCTAAAGATCTTCCACCTTACAGAAGATTAATCAGAACAAGGAATTGGGAGAATGATGTCAACAAGTAATGTTTCCATTGAAGAAGTGGAACACAATTCTTAATATTAGTTCGTTTAAATTTTGGAACATAATTTTTAATAATGAAACGAAATTACACATGATAGATATTGGGAAAATAAAATTATTATATATTTAATCTAATTACGAAGTACGTTATTTAGTTTCTCAACCTCATCGAACAGATCATAACTGAAATACTGCAGTCAACTATTGTATTATATTATTACTATTAGCAAAATAATACATAGTAAAAGTTACTTCCTAGCCGTACGGGAATCCCGGATAATGAACGTGAGGATTTTGCTGCTAAAGACCCATGTACCCCCAACTGTCTTTCACCACTCGTGTTAACTACTACCGATTTTTATTAATTTCGTTAAACACACTCTTTGAGGAACGTAGCAAGGTGACTGGATTACTGCAGTAGATAAAACTCCGATACGTCAAGGATACTGTACTGCCATGGAGCTCTTCAATCCGGAATAACCGTCGAGAGGAGGTTATTATTTGCCGTATACGAATAAGGCGTACTAATCTTACACATGGACCTGTAATTAATCAGATCGATGCACCGGTTTGTGTTAACTACGTTTGCCAACTAATGATACACATCCTTGTGGACTGTTTGTGTTAGGCGGCATTGCATCGTATTAGAAGCATATTGCATTAGGAGCTAACATCCAAGCTATTCTTGGAAACAATACGATGATGCTATCAAATATATGTTGTTTCTTAATATGTCGTTGTATATGTTGTTTGAATATATCGAATATGTGTTGTTTCTTAAGGACACGCAACTGTATTCGACTATTTAAAAATAATTATTGAAATATACATATATTTTTTT
>JAAAKQ030477576.1:8087-20614 GCA_010016005.3 Zanna intricata
TGTGTGTGTTACCATTTTCCTAAAAAATTACTGGACCAATTTCAAAGCGGTTTTTCGATACGGTTAAGTGATACATAGGTATCACTTCAGGGGAGGTTCTACAACATGTTTTGCAGTTATAGGTCACCAGGGAGCGCTGCAGTAGATGTTTTTCTCTAAAACAGCTAGGCCGATTTTGTTGTGGCTTTTTGCATTACATAGTTGCATTAGTTTTACGTTTATAGGACATTAGGGGTCGTGCAGTAGAAATGTCTCTTCAAAACAGCTTCGTGGGTTTCTTTAAATGTTTAATTTTATCACCTGTTATGTTAATAATAAAGTAGATAAAAAAAATAAAATTAGAGATATATTGTACATTCATTAAATAACACAATATTTAATTACCACTCATCTTATCCTTGGTCCCAAAAAATGTCTGTTTTTAATTCATTTTATATCAAGCCATAAAATACCTTAAACAAGATAAAATTTCCTTAAATACAGAAATTGAAATAATTAGAAGCATTGCTATTGCTAACAGTTATAAGTTGGTACTATAAATAGATTTTTGTAATAAAGTAAATAATAGAATTAATATAAATAATAATATAAAATTATTAACAGATAAAAAAGATAAAATAAAATGAATTACACACCTAAAAAAATGAATATACACACCTTTTAGTCAGATAATTGAAAAAATACATTTAAAAAATGGTATAAAATTTGCATATTCTACTAAAGTAATTAAATATTTTAATAATAATTATAATAAACATTCATCTAATAATGGTATCAAATTTGATATACAAGGAGTACACAATCTTGTTTATGTAGATTGCAACATGATGTATATGGGTATGACCAATCGCAAATTTTCCATTTGTGCAAAAGGTCACATAAATAGTATTAAAAATAACAAGCCAGAAAAGAAAACTCTAACTTTACCAAACATATAATAGAATACAGTCATACATACAATCCTAATAATTTCATGAAAATCTTAGAAATTTCTTATAAATATTATAATACTTCTAATTTAGAGAAATAATATATTTATGGTAATAATAACAATTTAATTAATGAAGAAAAAATGTTTAAGGATGATATATTACTTAAAAACATAGTAAATATAAATATAAAGAAATAATAGTTTAATCTAATTATTATCTCCTTTATAACATGGTTCCATTTGATTTCATTTTGATCCACCAGTATAAATAAATATTCCTTCAGTGTACTATTAGGATCGGACAGTCATGACTGGTCTTAAGTTTTAATTTATTTTTAAAATTTTTTTACTTCAATATAATGTTTTTCTATCACCTGATGATGGTTTTTTTCAAGTAAGCCAAATATCTTAGATTTGTCTCAATGTACTGGCAAAGTGGATTTTTAATTGTTAATATTATTTAATCTGTTTCAATGTTTGCATCTTTTTTGAGTTTGACATTTCGGATTTCTTTCTGGTTTGTAAAAGAAAGAGCAGGATAGTCAATTGGTGTTTTTCTAAATTTGGTTCAGATCACCATGTTTTCTGTTGAGCTTTTTAAATGACATTAACTTCAGGTTGAATAACATACATAATTTGATTAGTCTTTTACCTTGTTTGCTTTTTATTTTGTGGGAAGGGAAGTTTCCTACAGTTTTCTGACATACATTTTCTTTCATAGTTTTTGAAATGTCTTAGTAAAATTTTTATGTAGAACTTTGGTACTGTAGATTTCCTTTTCTAACATATCCCAAAATTCATCTGTTTTGTTTGGCTTCTTTTATTGTCTTCTTTAATTGTGGGATAGGCATTGATTAATAAGTAATTTTTTTTTATTAATTTGTACTGTTTAATCTTCATTTCTTCTTATTTTTAGAAGGGCCGAACATTCAGAAGGTGAATAGACACTTTTGACCGAGTCTAATATTTTCTTGTTTAATTATAAAAAAAAGCTATACCCAAATGTAGCATATTTCTCATTGTTGTTTTTCAGTTGTTTCTCAATGAGTTTCCAGGAAAAGGTTTTGATTCCTTTTTTCAAGTTGTTTTTGGCTTTCCAGAATAAAATCGCACAAGTGCATGATTTGTTGCCTGGTGAATTCTTATTTCCAAATACCACCTGTAGTTATATCTTTCCAAAAGTTTTCATCATGTCTGTTGCTTGAATTTTTTTTTTGAGAAAGACGGAGTTTTTCCTGTATTAAAACTACAATTGTAATCATATAGTTTTTCTCTTCTTTAGCTTAGTTGAGAGTTTTAAAAACCCTTGACCTATTCAAATCCATCTCATTGAAAAATACACCTAAAAAATACACAGGCCTAATTAACCTTTTACTTTGTTACAGAAAAAATTGCTTAATTAGTATTTTCTGCAGAAAAACAAACCCTATGTACATATAAAAAATGTGTATATAAAAAAGGTACATATATATACAATTTTTTTTTTACATGTCTAGTGTGTTGCAATTAATAGTTTAGTAGAACCAATGTGTACCTACAAAAACCCACTTAAACCTATCAATTTATGTAAAATATATGTTAAATCCATGAATTCAAATCAATTTTAAATATTATACTATCAAGTAATGTGTATGACTGTCTGTAAATTTTACAGAATTAGTACTACTAATACAAAGTTTTTTTTTAAGAAATACTAATGAAAGATTCTAACTGGAAGTACTACCATTAATGTGAACATATTTTTTGTATAATTTATCACGTTTATATTATTTTAAAATAGTTATGTAGATCAATTATGTGTTAATGCATTGTTACAATTTAGAATATTAAAATTATATATTAAAGCATAGGTAACTTGTGCTAGTACTTTATTAATGTCCACCGGGCTGATCTAGTGGTTAACATGACATCGCAAATCAATTGATTTCGAAGTCGAGAGTTCTAAGATTCAAATCCTAGTAACTTGAACAAATTTGAATACTAGATATGGATACTAGTGTTCTTTGGTGGGTGGGTTTCAATTAACCACACTTCTCAGGAGTGATCAGCCTAGGATTGTACAAGACCACACTTCATTCACATTCATGCATATCATCCTAATTCATCCTCTGAAGTATTACCTTACAATAGTTCCGGAGGCTAAACAGAAAAAAAGAGAGAGTACTTTATTAATGTTAAGTATCTCCAACTTAAATTACTTACAACTTGTGAAGCCTTACATATTTAAAATTTGTTTTAAATGAAGCTCTAATATTTATATTAAAGCATATTATCCTATCCAATATCATTCATTAAACAAAAGAAACTGATTTCCTTTACATCATTCAGTCTGCTAAAAAAAATTCACACTTTTTCTCTAGTACTTCTAGAGATATTTTGAGACATGCAGTTGGCATCACTACTTAGCATAGGAACTTACAAAAACTTGTATCGTCACATGTATCTTTGTCAGTTAGTTTTTACATTCAAAATAGTTGTTGTTTGGTCTCTTCAACAATTTTTGCAATGAATAACTTACACTAAGAAAAGATTGCTGTGAAATTTTATGTTAAGCTTGGCAAGACATTTTACTGAAAAAAACAAAGGTTGAGAATAAAATTGGTTGAGAATCTTCTGAAGTTGATGCTTTTCCAGAAAGGCCATTAACATTGATAGCTATGTCCTACATTGCCTAAAACAACCATTTAGTGAGATCAAATTGACATTTAAGAGTTCATGTGAAAGCAGAAGAGACTAGAACTTTGGTGGTTCAGGTCACAAAATCCTTGCTTGAAAATTAAAAATGCATTGTGTCACAGCTAAGTATATTCTTAAAGTTGTGACTCAAGAGCAGAAAAACAATTGCATAGCAATCTGCCAAAAACTTTTGAATCATGCAAATGATGTATTCTTGTCGGCGATAATAACTGGTGATGAGAATGGATGTGTGGCTATTATATGAAAATATAGTTTCAGTTATTGCAGAGGTCAGAAAATTGTCACAGATACCGAAAAAATACACAAAAGTCATTCAAACTCAAATATGATGATGACAACTTTTTTTATATTGAAGGTGCCATTAACTGTGGGTTTCTACCTACATATCAGACAGTCAGCTGCCACTACTACCTAAAAGTCATCAGATATCTCCATGAATATGAAAGGAGGAAGAGAACTGAACTTTGGCTTAACAGCTCTTGGTTCATTCATCATGACAATGCGCCAGCCCATACTTCTCTGCTAATTCACAAGTTTTATACAAAAAGTTCACTTATTGTCTTTCTTACCCACTGTACTCACCCAAACTAGCTTCTGTTGACTTTTTGAATTCCAAAATTAAAATCACTGTTTAAAAAAAGAGATTTGAAGCAATAGAATTTATAAAAGAAAATTCTAAAATTCCCTGAAAACTATTACATAAAGCACATTCCAGAGCTACTTCTCAAAGTAGAGAGGACTTTGGGAAAAATGAATAATGGCAAGGGGAGTACTTTGAAGAAGATTAATTGTGTATAATAATGCAAAGGTATCCAATAATTTTTTTTTAAATTTACTTGTTAATTTTATTATTATTACAACTTTAATAAAAGCATTTGTTTTGTCTAAATAAAAATATGTGCTGGCCATGGAGGCCGGCACACATTGAGTGGTAGCATGTAAACATTTCACCCCGAGGTCTCGGGTTCGAATCCCAGTCAGGCGTGGCATTTTCACACACGCTACAAATCATTCATCTCATTCTCTGAAGCTATACCTAATGCTAAGCTTATCAGAGGTAAAACAAAAAAAAAATTAAAATTATAAAAAAATTAAAATGTATAATTTTACTATTGCTAATATTTGTCACATTTTTTAAGCAACTTTTTTCTTGTTTTAGTGTTATTAATTTTTTTTTAATTCTAGGAAAAGAAAGCTGTTTTGAGCGGATTGTATCAAGATTTGGCAGGAAATGTACATATGTAGTTGTTGGAGATGGACAAGATGAAGAAGCTGCTGCAAAACAGGTATCTCTTAATTTCTTGACTCTTTAATATAGCTCAAAAATATATAATTATAGAGACTATGTCTTTTAACTGAGAAAAATTTTGTTTTACAGTAAACAATTAATAAAAAGGTTTTTCATTTGAACTCAAAACATCATAACAATGGGTAAGCTGTAAGTCCCATTTTCAGCCACTTTATGGTTATGTAAAATCGTTTAACTGTTATTGTAGTGTTGGATTTTTATTTTTATCACCATATTTCTAGCTATATTCAAACAATAAATTATTTGCAAAATCCTTGAACCAGCATGTTGTTTTTAAAAACTGATTTATACACGCAGATTTTTGTCACTTCTTCATTACCTATGTTTATATTTTATGTTAATATATAATATGTTAATTTTTGTTAATATTTTACCTATGTTTTATAACTGAAAAATGAATTCTGTATAAGAAGTCTTAGTGCTATTCAATTTTATATCATCCCTCTACAAAGAAAATTAGTTGAAAACACTGTTCAGTAACATTACTTCCTGTACACATACTGTTTAATATTATCCAAGGGATGAGGAATTGAAATAATAAAAAATCATCTTGATATCCTAATGCTTCTATGGGTAACATTTTGAAAGGAAATTTATACTTTACACATTGAAGCTCAATTCATTTAGCATCATGATCATATTTTAGGATTTTTCTGAAGGTTATCTGTGTGACCACTTTCTCATGCTTACTCTCTCACTCACTGTCTCTCCCTCTCTCTCTCTCAAATCTTCATGTTATATATTAGAAAAAATGATATATACTACGTTAATTATTAATTTGTGTTTTTTCTATTAATCTCATTTTCCTTGTAAAATAAATGATTCATTAATTTCAGTTTTTATGAAACTTGCCAAATCTTTAAAATACTTGATTACAGTTTTCTACCCAATAATAAAATATTTATTTTCAAGAGAGAAATTGATGGTACTGTCATGTTTTTAACAGATGAACATATAGTTCTTCATTTAGTCAACTTTATTTTCTTTATCTTTAAGGAGTGTTAAAGATACGTGGAAACATTTTATCTATCTGTTTATAATTTCTGTTCAATGTACTTGACACATAAGAAACTGTACAGCATACATTACATTTAGCGTTGCTTAATTATGTTAAGCAATGTTTAGTTTTGCTTAATTATTTTAAATCTTGGCAAAGCCTACTAATCTTCTGGGTACCAGAATGATCCAAAACTAGTAAAAATAATTCAAGAACCAGAAATCCAATCGATACTTCAGTGAAATTTTCTTTTTTGTGTTTTTTTTCAGAATTCAATTCAGTCTTTTGGATTAATCTTTATTATTTATTACTTTATCTTTATTATACTGGTCAACATAAAATTTGAAACTGAAAAGGGAGTTGGTGTTCCATGTAGTGTTTTATATGCTGAAATTGAATATATATTCCAAAACAACCCATCACATAACATTTTAAGTACAACCCAATTTGTATTGATTGTTCCACCATTTGAGTTACAAACATTACAAATAATTTAATAGTTCTGTGTTTGTTTACTCACATTTGATTTATATTGTGATGCATGCTGTAAACTTATATTTGATACATAACAGTCGAATGATGTCATTTCATGTCAAGCCAGACAAGTCAATGAGTCAAGTAATGTGAAATTCAACATGATGAAAGTTATTTCAGAAGGACTTCAGCTCTTTGCATCAATTACTGTGTTCTTTAAGTGATAGTGGTTTGTTTTATCGTACAATATTAAAAAGATTATTTCGTAAGTTATGCCATAAATTCAGTAAAATATATTTCTGTAATATTTCAGTTTACTTTCATTCATTAAAACATTTTGAATTTTACAATCAGGCTTGTTAAAATTCCCCAAATATTTTTTGTTACGCTTGTTCACCAGGAAAGTCAACAAAAATCAGTATCGAATCTACAGAAAACTACTACAAACATTATTTTGTAATTAATTTTTACAAACATTTTTCTATTTAAGAAGTTTCTCAATATTTTAAAAGGTCATAATTAAAAATCTGAAGATGGTGAAGAAAAACTGATTTCATTTTAAGATTCAACATAAAAAATAATTCAATTTCTCCTACTTTTATCTCATTTTCAAATTATTATTATTTTTTTGTTGTTGTCCTGTTTTTTATTATTGTTATTATATTTTTGGGGCATCAACTAGTGTTTAACCCCTTTCCATGTAAAAAGAAGTTTCTTTCCCTCCCTGTTGAAAACACCAGCGACATAGTGAGTAGACTAATCTTGTCATAACAGATCATCTAAAAATAGACTTGTAAAGGGATATTAAAACCCTAAAAGAGACACAATAAGAGAGGGGTATAAAGACCCTTGTCTTGCCACTTAAAACTAACACACTACAAACACTTAAAAAATTTATTAAAAACGCTTGAAACACACAAACCATTTTCAATGAAATGTCAGAACTTTCAAATGCTGTAATGTCACGCAGATTTTAAAAACTTATATTTTCATTAAAAAGTTTTTCCATCTTCCTGAAGGCCTCAATATCATGTCTGTAGATCAAACAATTCCTAGATCTTGCAGAGTGATGCTCATGACAATTTACACATACAAGTGGAATTATTATTATTTTTTTTAAGTTTTAGGACTTCAATTACTGTGGTTATTAGCTCCATTCCGCATCAAAAAGGGAAATCTCTTTCCTCTCCCTGTTAAAAACACAAGCAATATACTCTTGTCATAACAGCTCATTCAGAAATTGACTTATGAAGGAGTATTAAAAAAATACCCAAAAGAAGCACAAAATGACAAGGGTGCAAAGGGCGCTTGCCACTTAAAAAACATTTAAAACTAACACACTAACAACTATTCAAAAAACTTACAAAAAAGGTCAAACCATTTCTAACTAAAGGTTATCAATACTATGAAAATAAATTCACTGTCAAACAAAAGAAGTTAAATATTCTTCTTCTGATTAAGATTCTTCAAAAGTTCATAAAATCCTATATCATTTATTAATTCTATCATATAGGTTTTCCCTTAGGACATCCTTCAATGGTGACCAGCTCAAATGCAAAAATTAAAAAAGGAAAAAACACAGTATTGGAAATGAAGTCAACTCCCTTGTCATAACATTCAGAAGCTGTTCTTAACATTTCTTTTGTTGTTCTTTTCTGTGAGTTTGTATGGCACCCACCGCAAACAGATTTTATAATAGGCAGTTGCACAACAATGTGTCCTAATTGTTCCTTTGATATGTTTATGTACGTGGTGATGTTGTCTGACGCAAAAGTTATTTCAGGTGAATTCATTCACCTCCTTTTTTCGGTGCTTCTCATCAGACACAGAAAATGTGATCCTGTGACGTTCAACCTCAGTGTTCACTTTACCAGGTTCTGATGCTCAAAGTTTTATTGGTCATCTACCCTGGGTACTTCAGACAACATTTCATCATTATAAACTGCTTTTAATTGATAATGAATGTCATTGGCATTCACTTTTTCTGTGATTAAATGTTTAATCACTGCAAGTTATTTTACATGTTGATAAAGCAATCGTCCTCAACTCTATAATAATGGCAACTGACAATGAGAAGGCATGATTAACCAGTTTTTGAAGGTATAGTAGGGGAATGAAACTACTGATGGCAGCATTTGTCACTTTATATGGAATTTTATTCTCCTATTATGTTTCAGTGTGCATTACATTTCAACTATGATTTATATTTTTGCTAAAGATAATTAATTTGGGTTAAATTATGACGTCAGATAAAACCTCACTTTGTAAAATGTTTATGTTTAAGTTATTTCTTATTGTAATTTCTATAAATATTTTATCTAGTTACTTTAAATTTATGTAATCTTATTATTATTGAATTTATTTGTATTGCAGTTAAATTTCCCATTCTGGCGGATATCAAGTCACTCTGATCTAGCTGCTTTGTATAATGCTCTTGACATGGGATTTTTGTGAGTTTAATACTGTATGTAATTAAATATGTATTGAAATTTTTTTAATAATAATATTTTACTGTGATTAATTCATTATATTTCTGACACAATGTTTTATTTGCGTCTCATATTTTCATTTTACCAATGTAATATTATAAACATGAATAGTTTACTACAGACTTTTTTATTATATTATAGCAATAAAAATGTGTAAGTATATTAAATTAACATGAGTTAAAAAAAATTTTACAAAATCCAACACTAGTGTTGTTTTATTTTTTAACTTTTAAGAATGATAAATTTTTACCTTTTCATCAGTAGTAAATTGATAGATCAACGTGATAAAATATGATGGTTATGCATTGTTTGGAAATAAATTTTAAGAATTTCTCTTTTTTGTATAAATATCATAAAACTATACTTATAGAAGATCTTACGGAACTATTTCAGATTGAAGCTCAAATTATATCAATTTGATGATGATTGACTCTCACTTTGCTTATATCTATAAAAACAAATTAACATAAAAGTTAGAAAAAGTGTATACATAATTATACTCAATGTAACTTCAAAAGAAGGACCATGAATTTAAAAACATACAATTACAAGTTTTACTGTGGATTCAATAGCTGAATCAATTTTGCAGTATTACTGTTGTTCAAAGAGAAGGGATGATGGAGACTAAAAACAAGATTTGATTCTCAGCTGCTTTATAGCTTTGTGGATAACCAAATAAAAAATAATTAATATGTTTATTTACTTTTCCTCCTCAACCTGTCAGTTGGTGAGCCATAGAATTTGATAGTAGGTTTACCGGGATCTTCAAAACCAAGGAGATAACAGATATGACACGGTCAGGGGAGACAACTATTCTAACACTAAAAAATGGCACTGTCACAGATCCATTTTCTTGAAGGTACAAAAGTAATGATGTAAAAAATTATGTGTTATTTTATATGTGTCACATATATTATATTGTTGGAAACATTTATGGAATACTTTTAATATTAGTTTAAGATTTCTTTTTTCATAAACTTTATTTACATAGTATTTCATTTATAGACCTAATTTTAGTATTCATCCATATTAACAGTGTTAACTTTGTGAATCTACAATATTTTACAGTTTTCAATAAGGAAGTACTTTAGGTGTTCATGAGTATGTATATATGTAAACATATACCTAATTGATTTACTGTTACCATGTGAATTTTCTTATATCAAGTTTTTTAATGTCTTTATATTTTGTTATTCACTTTACCTTTTCTCTCCAAGACATTTCTGTCTCCAGCCCGGTTACCATAGATTCAAAAATGAAATATTTTCCATGTTTGCAAAACAATCATTGTATTTTCAGAAAAATTCCAAATTTTTAAGAATTGTGTTAGCAAAGGTCTGATTAAAAAGATAAATGATTTTTATGAACTCAGGTGCACTTCAGTGGCAAACATTTTTCCTTTGACTATTAATAAAACTGTTACAATGAAATCTTCTTTGTAATGTAACATAGCATGTAATTCTCACAGGGAGGCAATTACAAAAAATTTGAGTGTCTCACCATCAGGAATGTTAAGTTTATTTTATTAACTTACTTTTTTAAAAATTTAGCGTTAATTTAACAGATTGGTAGGTTAGAAATATGTTGTCATTGCAACTTATTACTGTGTGGTTCTGGTTCAACTATGGAGGTTTGAAGATCAGTTTCAGTAATAATAGTATTTCAGATGAATAAGAATTAAGTTAACATAAAAATTTATTAAAAACAAAATTTAACAGAAAAATGTTACGAATTTGTAAAAATTAAAAACAGTTGTTTTTAATACAATAAATTTAGACCTTTGAAAAATGAACTTGAAAATTCTAACTGTATACTTCAAAATTAATTTGAATACTACTCAGTGTTTTTGTAAAATTGTGGTAATGTGTTAATAATAAATGTCAGGTGGTTTAGATATTTTTAATATAATTTTGATTGTGTTTAATTATTTTTGAAAATCAAGTTATGTAGTGTTTTTTGTGTTTTGTACTTATTACTGTACCTACATTTTTCCAATTGAATCTGAATTTAAAAAGGTGAAATTCCATTTGAATTCTTTGTTTTGAAAACAACTTCACTCATGCAAATATTTTTGTTTTTCATATTATGATTTGTGTATACAGATTTTACGATAGAAGAATACCAATGTAGGTATCCTTGATAAGGTATTTTGAAGAAGTTTTGATAATCTTTTTTGAGAATGGTACACTTCCCAGGCTCAAGTTTCATCTGAATTTCAACCCTACAAAGACCACATAAAGAATTTCTCCACAACTAAATATTCTACAAAGTACAACATGGAGGACATTACACCCTCATGGACTGCATCCTTATTATGTTCAGAAAGTTCAACACTTCCAGCTTAGATGACTACAGTTTTGACAGTGGGTTAACAATAATTTAATTCCGCTCATACTATTTTTAGATTAAACTACTTTTACCAGTAATGGCATAAACAATACATAGAATTCACGTCAATGATCTGAAGAAAATCCTGAAATTTAAATACATGCTGTAATTAAATCAAATTTCTAGCAACTGATTTCAGTGATTGTTTGGTGTAGCATGATCGACAACCAAATAATAAGTTTTTTTTCATTCTAGAACAATGTGTTATGGGGAGAAATTATCAGGAATTTTTAAACAATGAATTTCTTACAGTGCTTGAAAATTTCCCATTGGGGAAACGAATTGAAATATAATATCAACTTGATGGAGCACCACCATTTTATGAATGAGTTAGGGAATTCTTAGATGAAAAATTTACAAATTTATATGAAAAATGGGTTGGATGTAGAGAGCCAGTAAATTGGCCTCTTAGAGCACCAGACCTTTCTTCCTTAGATTACGGTTTATGAGGATGGATGAAATGCAAGTTATATAAGAAAAGCATAGAAGTACATGATGAACTGATCCCTTGCATTGTCAAAGCTGCTCCACATCAAGGAACACAAAGATATCATTAGGTTGGCGACAGAAAATATAAGGGAACAACTTGAAAACTTGATCGATGTCAATAGTAAATTTTTGAACATTTATTTAAATTAATACATATAAACCACAGTGAGTATTTTTTCTTTTTCTTTTTTACAGTATTTACAGGTATTTTAATTTTTAAAGATCTAAATTTGTTATATTATAAATAGCTGTTTTAATTTTTACATATCTTGTTTGTAACAGAAGAAACATGTTCTGTTTTGTTTTTAATAAATTTTTTTTTTTTTTTCATACATTTTATTACATTAATTTTCACAGTATTAAATTCTCTACAAGTTTCGATAATAGAATTTACTCATTTATTAATTATTTAACCAAGTTATTATATTTCAAACCTAAAAAACAAGTGTTTTGTTAACAAATTTTTCTGTTTGGATATTATGAAAACTATGGGAGATACAGCCCTGAGACTTATTTTATTCAATTTTCAGTTAAAAAAAACCATAAGAAATTATCAAGCCTTAAAAATTTCAATATTACCTCATTTAACTGGAGAAACTAAAATCTGGGTGAAATTTTTTGCTAACCATAACTATTAAAAACATTTTCAAAGATTTATATGAACTTTTTTCCCTGTTTCAAGCTCTAGAATCAGTTCCCAAGTGATTTCTTTTTCTTACTCCTTTACCATTCTGTGTGTGTGTGTGTGTGTGT
>JAAAKQ030477587.1:0-22795 GCA_010016005.3 Zanna intricata
TGGAAACTTTTTTCTTATTTTTAGATATAGAATCCGTTTCCGAGAGATTGCCATGCAGTTTTGATACACCCTGTATAACAAGTAATACACTATATATCTGTAAAAACAAGGTCATCTGAACATTACGAAATGAAGAACCCACATCCAGAAATTAACAGATGCAGAAGAAATATAACACACTTTTCAAAAATTACAAGAATCCATGGCACTCTAACAAGGGAAGGTCCCGCATTACTTTGATTACAGAGTCAAACAAATCTTCTGTTGCACATCAGCATAACAAACCGATTAAAATCCAAGTGATATTCAATCTTTAAAGTAATACCTTCATTTTGTTCACCAAACACTATACATTTTCAATACCATATTTTTATAAAAAAAAAAAAAAACTCTCAAGATTGGTGCATTTGTGTCCATGTCTCACAGTGAAAACAAAAATTGACTGATATAATAATTTGAAGGCAACAAATTTATGTGAACTCACAACTTAAAAGGAGGAAAAATCAATAATTTTATATAAATTTTTGTATCACTTTTTAAATTAAATAATAATGACAGGTACAAAAACAATAATATAAAATAACTGGATTATGTATTACATGAACCACAAAAGAAAAACGTTTATACCGTTGGAAAGAATAGCTTGATGCAATAATTACTACAGTCATTAGCCAATAATAAATGCAACACTAATTGTAAAAGTAATTGTAACACACAGGCACTTTATCCTATTTCAAACATTCAATTTTCAGAATGTTGCTCTCCGAGATGTTCTAGGTAGTATAAAATCATTATGCAGAAATTAACTCCCAACTGAAAATTGTTTATAACATTTTTGATACTTAACCAATTTTCATTAAATAAAAAATATGTTGTTCCTTACAATACAATACTTCTAATATTGTTCCTTACAATACAGTAACTTCTGATTTCTTATTAAAAAAAAACACCTATTAATAAAAAAATAATTTGTTATATACATCTTTAGCTACTTTTCTACATAATTGTCATCCAAATTAAGGCACTTGTCATATCAGTATACAAGTTTTTGAATACCCTCCTCATAAAATTCTGCTGCCTCTGAATTAATGCAGGGAGTAAAACCATTTTTCAACTCTTCATCATTTTCAAAACAATGCTTGACCACATCATAACAGGCAATGAGACATGGGTTAAATTTGTTAATGTGGAAACAGAAGTGTGATCAATACAGTAAGAGCACATCAGTTCTCAAAAACCCATAAATGCCCATCAAACACTTTCTTCAAAAAAGCTGATGACATCGGTAATTTGGGATTGTAAAGGTGTTGATTTTATGGAAAGAGGCACAACAATTAACACTGAAACTTACCAGATGTTGAAGAAATTGAGGACCATACAAAACAGATGATGCGGCATGCTGAGTTCAAGTATCATATTTCTTCAACACAATACTCATCCACATACTGCAGTACATATTAAAATCCAATTAACAGTTTCAAATGGGAGTTGTTTAGCCATTCTCCATACAACACAGATTTGATTCCAGTGAATTATTACCTTTTCCCCAAAATAAAGAAATTGTTAGCAAAGCATAATTTTGAAAATGACAAGTTGAAAAACATTTAGTCATTTAGATATCTAACTAGCTGGATCTCACTAGTTGGGTTGGTTCACAAGTGGTAGAATTTTTGTGATGAAGTATTGACACTTGTTTATCGACACAGCAAGTCTCTTAATTTGGACAGCAATTATGTATAAAAGTAAGTAAAAGATGTATATAATATACTATTTTTATTTATCAATTGGTGTTTTTTTTTTTCTATGAATTGGAAGTTGCTTTCTGAATAGCCCTCGTAGCAATTTTCTTTAAGCATCTTAGATACAAGAAGCACTAGTTAATCAAGTTAGTTACTTTGAGAATAATTCATTCACTGCAAATAATTAATGTTAACAGAATAGAAATGTCATCATTGGATTGAATGTTAGTCATACTTACCCGGTGGGGGGGGGGGTGTGTCTTGGCAAAGAGATTGTTTCCTTTGAATATGTAAGTTGTAATCTGTTCACTAGTAAACAACAAACCCCTCCACAACCAAATGGGATAAGGATGATATGTATGACATGTAAATGGAGTGCAGAATCAGGCCGACCATTCCTGAGATATGTGGTTAACTGAACCCCAACCCCATAAGTACACACTGATAACCATTGTCTAGTAGTCAAGTCCACATAAAAGGAACCAGATTTTACTAGGATTTGAACTTCAAAATCTTTCAACATCAAAAATCAGCTGTTAAACAATTAATTTGTGAAGAGATAGATATACAAATGAACAACTATTATTCAGCTCACTGAAGACAATACCGAACTACTTCAACAACTCGTGCCTCTCCTTACCAATTCTGAAATGGGATGTTTGCTGTTCTTGAGAATAATTTTTAGGAGCAACTTGCATCATATGTTACGCAGTGCCACCTAACATCTCAACAATTACATTTTTTTTTTTTTTAGTTTTATGAGTAAAATAATTTATGCCAATCAAAATAAAGTATGAATTAAGAAAGAAATAACAATTAGAATCTAATAAACATTTTAGTTATAAGATTTAAATGTGGCTCATAATTGTTAACAGGAACAAATACACAATAAATAATCAAAGAATGATACTATACTGTGGTCCCTTACATAAATAACAATACCATTTGTTATGGTAAATAAAAACATAATACTAATTAACTACCATAACAAATAAATGTATCGAGTTAAAAAAACTAAAATTAGGTCATTAAAAAAAGTATAATTATTTTTTAATTTATGGTCTCTATACAACTTTAAAGAACTACATAACTACACTTTTCAGTTCAAATTGTAATAATTAATATATTAACCTACATGCCGCTGGTTAAAATCCATCAATCAAAAAAGTTGCTATCCAAAGCTGCTGATATCCAAATAACATAAACCACAAAGTGATATTCAATAACAAAAATCATTTAAATCATATTAATCAAAACCACTTTCATAAGTTGGTTGGGTAAATAGAATTCAACAACTCGCACATCAACGACTAAATTAGAAATATAACTTCATCTCCTATATTATTTATGCTAATTCAGCAATATAAAATCAAATGTTATCTTGAGGATCACTTAACTACACTAAATATCTACAAATAATCGAAAACTGCATAATTAAAAGGGTATTTAAAGAAATTGACTTTTTGACGGATAGTGGGTGTGGCAAATTCGCATTTAATTGGCTTAATTATTCACATTATCTAAAAAAATATACTTAACAACAAAAGAATAACATTTCTTTAATGTAATAAGAACAAGATCCTTACCTCAGCCACGTACAGAAACAAAACAACAATCTTTTTCGTAGCGTCAAATTAGAACACAGTCCAAACAAATGGCCGACTAGACTACAGTGAATACGGTATGCGCGGAACGGCAACGCCGGATGTCTGGCTCTAATGCAGTACAACAACCAATGAAAAAAGAGGTTCAACGTCACAGTTTAAAGTATGACATCATACGAACTAAAATAATATGACCTTAAATCGCTTCAATGGGAACGTAGGTGTGAAACTATCAAACATTTTTTTCATGTTTTGTATTTTAGAATGATATTATTATTTACTAAGAAATAATCTGGATTTTATTCGATTAAATTAGCGAAGCTTACTGTAATGCTCTCCCTGATATTCTCAGTTCCATAGCAAAACATTATCTTTTCGTTTTTGTCAGATTTTTTTTCGCATATAATCAAAAAACTTTTTAATCTTATTTATTCAAACATTTTATTCTTAATACTTTTAAAATACTAAAAATATGTCAAATTAATTTCCAATTTTTCAAGGAGAAAATACGCCATATTGTACCTAAAATTAAAATCCGGGCGTTGTTCCGATGATGATGTACTCAAAAATTTCTACAAATATTCATTAAAAAAATGTGGGTTAACTCTTCTGAAATAAGTTAATACTATTAAGTATAATAATACAGTATAATAGTATTACGTTAATACTATTCTACTTGGATATACATGTAACAGATTTATTACACTGCAGACTCAGCTATTAGTGGTAAATGCGCATTACAGCATCGTTGTAACATGAACGGAATGAGTTGTGAAATTCGTCCCATTACATCATTGAAGCGAATTTGAAGATGATAAACTGACTAGATTAGAACTTTGTCTTAATTCTAGAATTTAAAGAAATACAGTAAGAATTAAAGAGAAGAGAATAATTGATAAATTATTTTTTTATTAGGTTTTCTTTTACAGTGGTAATCTCAAAAAAAAATTTCTTTAGATACCTGATTTATTTCATTATCAAAAAAAACAGTCGCATTTTTTTTTTTTATTGCAGATATGGACAAATGACCATCAGAGTTTTATCTAGAACACTGTCAAGAATTAAAATCTTTTTCTGGTTGTCACTAAAGATAAACATTTTTAAAAACTTATCTATTTATAAATTGATTAGACATAAATTACAATATATGTGATGAAGATATTTTTTAACAAATGAGATTATTTTTATGCAGTAGTAGTATGTGCTACATTATTGTAAATTGTCAGTTCAGTTTTGGAACATAAGATCCAAATCCACATTCTTCAGTCTTAGCAATAATTAAGGTCACTATTATCACAATAATTTAACTTCCTGTTAAATAATGATGTTCAAGGTTGTTTCAAAGAAATTGACCGATAAGAATTTATCACAGTCAGGATATATCTTTACATTTATAATATTAATTTATCACTATAAATGTTATCACTAAAATCATTATTGAATCCTGGTAATAGTTTTCTGCTTCATTCATCATCATACTGACAAAACAACTATAATTTATGTTTATCACATTATCAGAATAAGTATTTGCTAATCAATGGCAAAATAATTATGTGCATACATTTGTTTAAATTGTGATGTCATTTTAACAGATATTAAAGATTATTAATGATTTGCTTGCAAAAATGAAGTTTCAATGAGTCAATAAAAAAATATATTTTTCAAATATGAAAACCACTGAACATAAAATGTGGACATATCAATTTCAGTTCTTACTGTTGTAATACATATTACACTTGTATGATGTCAGATATGAATAATCATAAAACTCACATTAATTACTAGTCTGAGAAGACCATAAAGCCCGAAATTCTAAAACAATTATCCAACGAATATAAATTTAGAGTCATAAGTATGGATCATTACATAAATATTGAGAAATTAAAAACTGATAATTAGTTCATTTATCCATATTTATGAATAAACATCTTTGCTAAAAAAAAAAAAAAAAAAAAAAAAAAAAATAAAAGCCAGCAAATATTCTTAGGAGGAAAATTAACTGAATGTTGAGGTATATAAATATACTAAAAAAGAATTATGTAAAAATGATCTACACTTGAAAAAAATTTTGAAATATGGAAGCCTGGTGACCACCTTACATACACTCCCTTGACTGATTGTAACAAAAATTAAATGGCATCAATTAATTTTGATTACTAAAAATCAGTAAATGTTAATTTTCATAAAAATTTGTTAATTCAGTTTGAAGAAAGCAAGCAAATTAGATTAAAAAAAAAATGTCAAACATTTATCTCCCACACCTAAATAAAATTGTCTGAATACATAAAAAAAATGACATGCTAATGTAATAGAATCTTGTAGTACAAAATTTTGACTTCGAGTCCAGAAATGGCAAAAAAGAAAAAAGAGTTCTTCCTGTCCTATAGGTAAGTAAATAAGACCAAATCACCAGAAACTACCTTGGTTACCTAAGCAGCATTAAGTTATATAAAGAAGTTTATCTAACTTTTGAGTTTTTCAATCCCCAAAATATTTTAGTCCCACTATGACCAAAATTAAATTGCACCAACATCCTACATACTCATTCAGAAATCGACCTAAATTTCTTCCAAATTAGTTCAACCAATAAAGCAAAACACAGGGAAATATTTGTGCATACATTCTTCTTATATTTTTTAATGGTAAAATTGTGTTTTTCAGTTAAGGGATTAATGAAATGTAAAGATTCACAAAAATCCCAAAAAAATATAAAATTTGATCCATATTTTTCCTTATGTAATATAAAGTATAACTATACAGCTAGAATAAAAATAGTAAATTATACCTAAATAATTATAATATCTACTTTATAGAACCTGATGATCATTTTCATATCATTCAGCACAATACTTTGGTGTTAAAAGAGGATTTTATTAAGCTTTTGTAATAAATGATCAAACAATTTAAAAGGTATTCCCACAACTTATTTTCTTTTAAATTAAAAATTCTCTTTATACAGCCAATATTTACTCTGTTGATAAATTTTTAAATAATACTAATTAAAAAAAAATTCCTCAAATTTTTTTCATCTTCATTTAATTAATACAAATAACTTCTTAAATAATTCCCAATAATGCTATCTAAATCTTTACGTATTTACTTTACTGTTATTTCACGTATTAATTATTTTTAAGAATTCATATATAAAGCTTGAATTTTTATAACTGTAATTTACTCGATATACAAGTAAATTATACTCATTGAATATGTAAAAAAATATTCAATATAACATGGATTTTAATTGCTTCTGTTTTAATACATAATTTTGTATTTTGTTATTCTACTCTATTCCAAGGTTTTATCATGTTTTCCCTTATCCATACAGTCAAATTCTGGAGCAACTACTTTTACTGACCATGGAATAGTATAATAATCTATTTTTAATGTAAACTGTAAATTTTATAAATATTTACTTTATTAATTTTATGTTACATACATTAAAATAAAGAGGGGAGTTTACAGATTTTAAATAAATTAAAATTTTGATAAAGAATACTTTAGTTTAAACAAACATTTCAAACAGGAAACAGGTAAAAAGAAATTTTAACTTTTTTAAAATTTTATGATGGTATTTTTAATATACGTAAATATTTATTAAAATTGAAATGAAAATGTAATCTCTACTAAGGTATGGCATTTTCCAAATACAGTTGTTGCTGTATAAATAAATATTGTTTCTACAATAAAATCATCTTTTATTAGTATTTTTAATAAATTGATGCAAAATCCCTACCGCATAATGGTGTAATTATGATGATCTACGTTTCTTTTAAAATTCATCACTTGACAATTGATTATTTTTTCAATCATTATTAATTATGTAGGTTTTTAAATATTACACAAAGATTTTATGTTTTCCTATTCCTATTACATAATTAATATTTGCTTCTGTAGCCTAACAATTTAAAATTCTTTTTAGAGGTGATCTAAACAAAAACGTTTGGTCTAAGTTGTACCACTGATTATGGAAAGTTTTTAAACATGCTAGATTATTTTTAATAATATTGTTTCCTTGGTTTATCACTTGGCCACCATTTGTTGCAGGGTTCTAATAAATAATCAATCCTGCATTGGAGAAAGGACATACTATTATTAGTGGTTAAACTACATAACTTTATTTTGCAATATAAATAAAATGCATCTTTTAATTCTGTCTACTTCTATTAAAGAATAAAAAACATTAATATCTCTCTTAAGCAGTTAAGAAAATATTCAATGTTACTGAATAGTTGATTTATTGTTAATATAATGAATAGTTTAGATATTCAATGTTAATAGTTGATTTATAGTTATTTTAAGAATAAGAATAGTCAACATAATTTTTCTAATTCAAATTTGATGAGATTATTATAATATTGCATTCTTATTCTAATAAGATAAAAACATCTTCTTCTGTATTTAATCACAGTGCAAAATAAAGAATTACATAGATAATTAATAAAAAGTTAAATTACATCATCAGATGATGAAATAAAATTTAGACTGGTTTAATGGAAAACATATTTTATCAAGAACTGATGTATTAAATTTCAATCATAGTCAAATTTCTAAACTGAATTAGAAAAATATAAGTTGACTATTCTTTTTCTTACAACAATCATAAATCAACAATGAATTGTATAATTTTTCAACTACTTAAGAAAGATGGGTAGTTATGTTTTTTTCTCATTAATAGAATTAGAGAAATGCATTTTTTTACAGTAAATAAAGTTACGTAATTTAGCCATTAATAGCTGTGACCTTTCTCCCAGGAGGAGAAGTTTCAGATGTAATGAAATTTATGTTGAAAATTGTTATAATTTATAGTATATATTATTAATTATATAGCATATATATGAAGGGAATTACAATACAATAATTGGCCAGAATTTCTGCTTCTGAGGTTTTTCCAAATGTTACATTTCAAGACCTCCTTAATCCCCAAAATAAAAAAAATTTACAAACTTTCAGAAAATGTATGTATATTTGTGTTGGTCTGCATTTTAATTAAAATCTCTGCACTGGCTTAACATAAATTCATCAAAAATAAATCAAAACATTGCTGTATATTAGTGCCAATAATGGTATTATATTTTTGACAAATTAAAAAAAAAGTAGGGATAGTTTTTGAAATTCTCAGTTTTTTACTACTTGAATAATAGTTATAAAAAATTAAGTTTTAGTACGACAAAAGTATGCACTTACTAAGTTATTTAAAATTCCAAAGATTTTAGTCAATTAGATTTAGAGGTGAAGGGATATATTCAACATTATTTCTAAAATTTTGTGTCTTATATTTTGAAAACCCTTTGATCAAAGAGGTTGAAATTTTGGCTATATATCCCAAAGTAGGCCCGATTTTAAATTGCATTGAACAAGAGCGCATCACAGCAATTATACAGAATGTATCTCGTAGTTCCCCTGCGACCTTCATAATCTATTCTACTTGTGAAACTAATGGAAAAAGTTTACATAAACATACTTTCTGGAATGCTTCGTTTGTGAGTTACAGCTAGTGGAAGATTTTGCTTGGATTTCAGCTATCCTGATGAAATGATGTCATACTGAAATTATTAGGATGTTAATATTGATATGTTCTTATATGGAGATACACAAAAGTTTCTTCCTCGGCATGAGGAAAGTTTTCTTTCAGACAATGAAAACTATCACCATTTTCATGCATTGCCTAAACAAAGTTTTTGAAAATCACTAAATTTAGATTAAAGATTTAGAGTGGAGGTAGGTTTCAATAACAATCTTCAGTCCAGGTAAAGTGCTTTATGCTTTGGTCAAACCTTCCTGATATAATGATTTGTCCCTGGTATCTTATTTGCACAAAAAGCAACAACATTTAGGGTAACCAATGGCAAATCTATTAATAATGGAATAACATTTAAATCACAACATATAGTCCAATGGTACTTGTACTGAATTTTTTCTAACAGGATTTTAATACTTTTGTATGTTGGTTTCATAAGCTAATGCCACAGAAGTAATTTTTTTGCTATTATGCAAAAGGACACAAGCTTTAAATTGGTTTTTAAAGAATCTGTGAAAAACCTTCAATCTGTAGAGTTATAAAACCATGATGAAGTGCATCCATGATTCATGACAGCATAATTGTTTATTCAGTACTCTTAACTATTATCTTCAGAACCTTTCTTCCTGACTCTTGAAACTCTTTATGACAATCACAAAAGAAACACACTCTTGAGTCAGTATAGAGAAGATTCTAATCTTTCAGCCTAGATTCCAAAAGCTCAGCTTATTTCTTTGACAAGTTGAAATCTTGTACAAGGTTGTTTAATTCACCTCGAGTTATCAGATGAGGTTCATGAGAAGAGGATTATGTTTCAAAACTAGGATCATCTTGTTCCTCATGTGAAGTTTAGTTGCTACTTCATACACCAATTCATCTTCTAAAGTTAGATTTGTTAGAGGATGTAGTACCAATAAGTCCTTAGTATGAAGGACTAGCCTTGTAGCAGATGATAAACTGGGTACTGCACTGTGTGTTTGGATTTACTACTTAATACCTAATCCTTTTACCTTTGTAATACAGAAATAACAATCTTGGTAATACATAATAAATGATCATGTGATTTATACCACACCATCAATATGGCAAAACTCATATCCCAGTTACCCCTAGTCTAGTCTAAAAGAAGTTTTACACAAGTCAAATAGCAGATGTGAGGGTACTATCTGGAGTCCCACTTTACAGTTAAAATAAGTTCATAAAATATTTTAATCAGTGGATTCTCAGATTTCGTTGTTGTTCTTTAAACATCATATTCCGAACCCATAATAGATGTTATCTGGACCACCTACATACTTATTTGGCATATTATTTCATTAACACAATACACTTGAGATAATTAAGTGTAAATCATAAAACAGAATGAAACTACTGAACATACACACACACAGCGAACATTTAAATAACATTGGTGTGTTAATTTTATGACTCAAATGAATGCTTTGTTCCGACAAGTCAGAACTTACAGTAAACTAATCTCATGTAAAATATAGCTATGCCTTCATAATGTTGTGTTTGTATCCCATCTCTATTAGAAACCTTTTAAACTATTCTTTTTTATACATAAATCATCCCTAAAAAAAAAATTAGAATTCTACAAAAGCAATACTTATGAAATGTTATCACAAAGAAAAACTGTCAGTGAAAGAAAAATTATGATGACATTTTTGAAATCAGCATAAAAAGATACATACAGAATGCAATAAAACTTTCATGTGCGAAAACTGTAGAGTATTAATGCAGATAAATTTTTAAAAAGCTTTTTAGATTTTTAAAAAAGGGGTTATGATGGGGTCTGACTTAACAATTTAAAAAGAAAATTAATTTCTAATACTTTTATTTATTTTCAACTTGTGGATATTATTTGAGGGAGTTTTTGAGCAATGGAATCAAATGGAACCTAATTCTTTTACTAAAAATGTTCACTTTTTTTTTTTAGTAATTCTTTAAATACAAATTAATTTTAATGATAAAAATGTCATTTCATCAAGGGAATCAACCGGGATCCATACAATATTTTATTAAGAACTTTGATATATTTTTTTTCAATTATAATTTTACACTGTGTAAATTTTGAAGTATAAACATCATTTGATCAAGGGGATCAAATTGAACCCAAATAATTTCTACTTAACATTTTTATCTCTTTGCAACTGTAAATCACATCTGCTTCCTGAACCCGATCAGCCACACAAATAAAAACAGTACTTTCAATCATTAATAACGTATAATTATGTTCACAATTTTTTTTATTTTCATTTATTTTATTTATTTAACAAAACTATCTTCATGCTCTAAATATTGTTTCATTTCTGTACGTGAAGAAGTTAAATAATAATAATAATAATATTTACAATTTTTATTTTATTTTATTTATTTTTTACTGAGGAGCTTCAGATTTTATTAAAAACAATTAAATAATATTATTAGAAATATAATATTTTAATTTTATGTATATATTTTTTTAATCATACCATTATAAAAAATTAGTAATAATTATTATTGTAATGTTCACCAAATAAAGTAAAAATAAAAACAAGACACTTACCTGTTCGATTTAGTTCTTAGAGAGAACTCCTTTACACATCATTATTTTAATGCAGATATGCATGCAATTCTGGCATGTCTCCCACAGAAAACAAATCAATAAAAGCTAAAAGAGAGAAATACAATACTGCAGGGAAACAATTCTAAATTAAAACCATTCAAATAATATAATGAAAAAAAATCATTATAAATACGTTCAAGTCATTTATGACAATGAATTTTAAAATAGTTGCATTGTAATGTTAATGAAATATTTATTAAAGATTTAATGATATAGAAAATGAATTATTATAATTAGCAAATTCGATATGTATTCTGATGTAAACTATAGTGGGTATTTATGTTTTGCATTGTTTAGAACTCTTTATGTGTATTAAAATAATAATTTCAAAAACATTAAAAAATAGTTTACAAAAAATGTATTTAATATCCAAAACCAGATGGACCTTTCAATTTTTACAAAATCATCCATAGATATTAAAGAAATAGAATAAATAACTATGTACTTAAAGATTAAAGAAAAAATTAAACAATAACTAAAGAATAATAATTAAACAATATCTATAAAATACAAAAAAAAAAAATTTCTAATTGTGTTTGTAAAATGGAAACAAGAATTGACCAATAAAATATGTATGTATATGTATATATTTATGCAATATAAAATATTTTAACCAACCCCAATCAAACAACTAGTTAGTTTAAAAAATCTAAACCAGTAAAAAACAATTAATTTTTCCTACCATAATCTAATCTAATAACAATCTGAGCATGTAGTTTGAATATTTTAGATACTTTTAAGCTACCACTTTCAACTGGGATAATCTAAACCTTTCTAGTTGTTAGTAAAAAGTTATTTTTTTATTACTTTGTAAACACAGGTGGAATTACTTGATTTGTTAACTATTGTTATTATTTATTTAGTTATTAATTATTACAATCAATACTCATTTACTTTTTCATTTAATTTTGTACACAATTCCTTAACTACAAATTGAAGGTGATTGTGAAATAACCAAAATAACCACCTTATTTTACATTTTAAAATGTCTCATTTACTCATACTCGTTATGAGGGGTGCATGATAAGTTGCTCCTAACTTGCAATGAAAAGTGATATTCAAATGAAACAAATATGATATATTTTATTTGCCATAAGGAAAAACTTACATTTATTTTCCCCTGTAGTCACTATTTATAGGTATACATTTCTCTTAAAGGTAAACCATTTTTCTAGCTCTATCAATAAGGAATGATGGCAACCTCTTCTTGACCCATGACCACAACACTGTGTTCTTTAGTTCATCATTTGAAGTGTTAAAAATATCCTTACTTTTTTTTTTACCTCTGTAACTACTGTTAGGTATATCTTCAGAGGATGAGATGAATGATTTGTAGCGTCTGTGAAAATGCCATGCCTGACCCATGACCTCTGGATGAAAGGCCGAGATGCTACTACTCGCGCCACAGAGGCCGACACAAAATATCCTTAATGTTCCTCTTTAATTGCAGAAAGAGTGAACTGCACAGCACCAAGTTTAATGAGTGTAGAAGGTATCGAGTAGGTTCAAATTTCAACAGCCTTGGTGGTTGCGCATCGAGGCATATATGTGGTTGAACATTATCATGTTGTAGAGTTATCGGCTCTGTAGATTGTCCAGATCTACAACACACGTCTCATAAGGTGTTTTAACATCTCTATGTATCGCACAAGATTTATAGTCGACCTGTTTCCAGATAATCAGTCTATCTGTACGAACTACTGATTCGAAACAGTAGAACATGGGATTTGGAGTTCGTATAAGGGATTGAGTAACAAATCATCATATCAATAGCTAACTCTAAGGCTGTCAGTACATTGCTGTTACCATTGTGAGACAGATTGTTAAATGAGTGATAATTACAAATCCTGCCAGTTGTGAAATTTGATCAGTGATTAGATTCCTAAACGCAAGAGGATATAATGCTGATGAAATTCACTGTCAATTGTGTGCAGTGTAGCAGCCTAACGCAATGAGTAAAGGAAATGATGGGCAACAGTGTTGTGTGTTTAAGGAAAGCCGTTCATGGCGAACATAGAAGTGGCAGTCCTAGTGTCTGAACTGACTGTCTTGTTGAACGTTGAATGCAAAGTGGGAAAAAATCTTCACTTTACGATTAGCTATATTTTTCTAGAATTTCCATTTGTTTCAAAGACAACATTCTAGACATTTGTGACTGTCACTTAGGCTATTGTAAACACTGTGCACGATGGTGCCGAAAATGTTGACAAATGCTCAAAAAGATCACAGAATTACATTTTTACGTACTTTTCTCAACCGCTTTAACCATTAGGTAACAAAATTTTCTCCATTATCGTCATTGGAGACGAAATCTGGATTTCATGCATCAATGCTGAGACGAAACAGTAATTCATGATGGAGTGGTGTCATTCTGGTTCACCTAAACTGAAAAAATTCAAACAAATCCAGTCTCAAAGAAAAATCATGGTAACTGTATTCCAGGACCAAAAAGATGTGCTTTCGATTGATTTCATGAAACCTGGAACAGCCATCACATCTTAAGTCTATTGTGAAACACTTTCTAAACTGCTTTGTGGCATTCAAAACCATTGAAAGGAATGCTGTGACCAGAAATATTCTTAAAAATAACGTAGTCTACAAATAGATTATGCACAACAAAATTTAAAAAATTCATATGGGACATTTTTGATCATCCTACTTACAGTCCTGATTTCATGCCCATTGACTGTTATCTCTTTCTGCAGTCAAAAAGTGGCTTCTGTCTCAATGTTTCAAGAAACGTGAAGAGTTGTAAATCTCGGTGCAAAAGAGACAACCCACATTTGGCTGAATTTTATGCAGTGGATTTTGAAAAAGCTTTTCATATCAAAAGTGTTTGGAATTAAATGACAATTATGTAGAGTAATAAAGTAAATATCTAAGTATTTGAAACCATTAATAAATTTTTAATTTTTCAACTGTTCTGATTGACCCTTCTTTTGTAAAAAAGAATTCAGTTTCGCATTCAATTTATGTTAGAAACATACAAACGTTTATAATTTTTTATTTATTTTGCAGCTACTTATTGTTTAGTTAAATATTGTTTATATTGATCTTGAGAGCACAAGGTTTGTTTATGATCATACGTACTCCACTGATTCTGGAAAATACATCAGCAGCAGCAAGCTGCTGAAACAACCTCCAAAGTAGGATGGGTCAAAGGTTAGAAATGAGATAAAGAATTAGACCAAAACATCAATTTTCTATGTTAGAAGTGGTTTTTTGTAAATGGAAGATGATTAAATACCTAGTTTATTTCAGTTTATACCTAGTTTATTATTCACCAGTTTATTTCTATACTTACGTTTTATTTGTTATTATGTGTGTATTGGATGTATCTTATATTAATTGCTTTATTAATATTTATGCAAGTGTTAATTTTATGAGACCAAGGATAATTTGATTTTTTATGATTTGTTATATTAATAGATATAGGCTTTTTATATACTGATGTTTCAATTTGGTTACCTTTTTTTATTTCGATATTGACATCTAAATAATTTAACATTCTATTAATCATCTATTTCAAATGTGAATTTTAAATTTCCATTATAGAAATTTAATTTATTTAATACAGAGTGTTCAGAAAGTTGCTCGGCACTGGAATTATATAAGTGTAATGACAAACCTTTTCTAATTATTACTTTGTATTATTTCATTATTTTATAGAAACAGGTATTAAAATAATTGTGAATATTCTATAAAAGGTGTTGAAAATGACCTTCTCCAACATCAATACAATACTGCATATGGTTCAATTACTTTTCAAATACTTTAACTACTGATGCACTTGAATGTCTCGTACGTATGCCATTATTGCAGTTTTTAGTTTGTCAATTGTCAGTGGTCTGTAATATACTGCTTGTTTCGCTGCACCCCCCATAGAAACTATTCTAGGGAAGTAAGATTGAGCAAATATGTAGGTTAAAATTTCCTTAAAATGATTCATTCACCAGACATTTTGTAAAAAAATCATTGATCTATTAGATGAGTGCAATGTGGTGCCATCTTGTGGAACCAACTGTGTGTCTGATTTCCATTTCCGTTAACTAATGAAGTTTGTTAAAACAGCAAAATTGTTGTGTACTGTTTACAATATGAAAAGCGATTTTCCTTTGGAATAGAAATATATCCTATGTTTTACTTTCTCACATATTCCAGTATTTGTAAACTAGAAAGACATTATCTTGGGAGATGGTAATTTTAGCTCTAGATTCTAGTGCTAAAAAAGAGAAAAATTATGAAATACTATTATTTGAGTTGGTGTTGCAAAAGATTTCATCCTGAATTTTGCTTTGTAGGTAGGTAATTTAATAACGTAATAAAACTTTTGAACACTAATTATAGTAAAAAAAAGAGTATATTTTTATGTTATTTGACCTGATAATTATACAAAAAGATTCAAAAACTGTATCTCTAACAATTTTTTAAATAAAAAGTCATATAAAATTAAGTCAAATAAGATCATTTTTTGGATTGACATAAAACTTTGTTAAATTACCAATTAAAAAAAAAAAATGTAAAAAATTTAATTTCCAGAAAATAATGTAAATAAATCAATTTCTCTTAATTTTCTTGTCTCATAAAAGAAAATAGAAACAAGCCTGCTTTAAATTATGGTAAAGTAAAATATATCTAATATTTTATAGCTAAGGTGAATTTTTTTTTTTTTACCCCCGGAACCACCGTAAGGTATATCTTCAGAGGATGAGATGAATGAATTGTAGCGTGTGTGAAAAATGCCATGCCTGACTGGGATTCAAAACCGGGACCTGCGGATGAAAGGCCAAGACGCTACCACTCAGCCACGGAGACCGGCAAATTTTTATATTTTAATTATATTTTATAAGTGTAATTTGTTTTTATATCACTAGTTCATACTATCATCTTGAATAACTTCCTTTAAACTGGTAAAATTATTAGGCCATCATATAAAAAGATAGAAAAAAATTGTTAATAATAAAAAAAATTATAGATTAAAGGAAAAGTTTTAAAATTAATTAAAAGTGTGTAGAGAATTGAAAATTTTATGAAAGTCAAATGAAGAATAATAAAATACTAAATAAAAAAAATTTATAAAAATTGTTTATCTGTATACAATAAATAACACCTGTGTAGACAAAATATTTGACTTGTATAACTAATATAATGTCTATTACAACATAGATAACCACTTGAAACAAAGAATATTTTCACTTTTTAAAATGGTGGATCGCCACCATTTCACAGCCTATAAGCTGGACAGAGTCAGAGTTTGTATGTGTATATAAATCAATGATTGTGATGTCTTAAGTTTTTAAACTGGTGAAAAACAAAACAAAAAAATTAAATTCTGAAAAAATGTTTATTTTTTTTTTTTTTACCTTCAGAACCACAATTAAGTACATCTTTAGAGGATGAGATAAATGAATTGTAGCATGTGTGAAAAAATGCCATGCCTGGAGGTCCCAGGAATCGAACCCGGGACCTCTGGATGAAAGGCCAAGACGCTACCACTCTGCCACAGAGGCCGGCGAAAAAATATTTACTTTAAGTTAAAATCCATTTATTCACCTTTCTTGGGTATCAAGCCTGGCTCTGCTTTTTTATTAAATGTTTTTCTGTAACATCAATCACTATTAGGAAAAACATGAGCCCAAATTTGTTTTTTTCAATCAACTTTTTCAGAATTAAAAAATGATAAATTCAATTCAATTTATTTTATCAAAATTTGTTTACTGTGTTAGTAATATATTTAGATAAAGTACAATTTCATATTAGACAATACTGATTTCAAAATTTTGCTGGTAATCTTCATATCTTCTCTTCATATTTCTTTAGTTAGGTGATCAAAAATTTCAGGATTTCTTTTTTTTTTTAAATTAGATGAAATATAATTTATTAACTTCTTTAAGTCATTCACCTTTTTTAATTTATTAGGATTTTATCACTGCATGAAAAATCTTGCGTAAATGCACAAGTTGTAGAAAGATAACCTTTTGGGCACTTTGATACTGCAGTAAAACTTTACACATTGATAAATTTTTCTATACTGAAATTTTTCTACAATATATCATAAGTAGTACTTATTTTCATTGGTTCCAGAGTTACAGGTACATAAAATTTTAATTAATGTAATATTTGGATCTTAGAAGGGGAAGGTATATTCTTCAATCCGTCAGACTTCATCTCCTTTTTTTTTCATTTCTTTTTAATTTAAATACTTTGATTTATTAATAATTATTAACCTCAGATTGTAAAAAAAAGTTTACAATAAATAATAATTCAATAACAATAAAAAAAAAAAAAAAAGAAAAAATATCAGAAATTATAAAATTATTTATAAAAAAATGTGTATATGTAATTTAATAGGTGTACAAGGAAGTTATGTAGTGTCCTCATCAGATCTTTCTATTTTCCTACAATAAGAGCTGCCCAACGAGCCATTCCTTTACTTTTTATCGTTCTATTAACTTCTAGAGTTATTGTTTATTATAAAAGCTTTTTATTAATTATTAGCTTTTATTGTAAATTTATCTGATGAGTTACACGTTACTTCAAAATAATTTTTTATTGTATAAATGTGGTCAATTTTAATTAACTTTTGTTTAATTGTACCTATCACATGTCAAATATGAAGTCCTCATAAAAGTACTGTACAATTTCTTCGAATCATCTCAATTCATCTAGTTCATGACAAATAAGAACAACTGCATTATTTTTACATTGGCTACAGCAATACCTGCTGAATAACAGATTTTTTTTACATTGGGACCAATTTCATTAATGAATATATTTGCTCAAAAAAGCAAGTGACTTCATGCGGGTCTTAAAGCGCAATGACAGATATGAAATTTCTATTTCTTGATGTTATCTCAAATTATAATACAGTTATATGCTGATTTTTATTTTCATTACTGAAAAATCATATCTTTAGTAACTTAAGGAGCTTTTACAAACATTTTTATAACTTTGCAAAGATATAAGATACATATGTTGTTTCAATCAGTAAAATTTCAGAACGGGGGAAATGGTGAATTTAAAAAAAAAAAAAACACTTATGGAGTTTCTACAATCAGTATTACAATCTATTTCTACAATCACCAATACATATAAAGGTGTACTAAGAGGATTCTGCTAAACTTCATAGACATATTTCTGTTGTTAAAATAATGAAAAAGTCCATGTAGACATGGGTCCAAAAATGCTTCATTAAGAGTTACAGCTACTGAAAGATTTCACCCTGATTTCAGCTCCTCTGGTAAAATAAAGCCTCACTGAAATTCTGAGAAGGTAAATTAAAGAATGAATTTAGTGGTTACTTATGGCTTTTGACCTGAAAAATTGTATGAAAAATTAATCATCATTATTTTCTATGAAATAGCACGTAATAAAAAAAAAAGAAATAAGTTGAAAGATAGCTTTTTTGCTTTAGTGTAAAATATTTTTGTTAAATTGTCAATAAACAAATAAAAACTTATTGGTTTAATTCATAAGAGAATCTATTTCAGAGAAAACTTATGAAAATTATGTAACAACATCCCACAACAGCAATTTAGTTGTACTTTCATGTGAAACAATAACAGAAAGATTACGCTTATGTATTTGTCTGCCTGTAATATGACATTTTTTTTACTTACTAGTGCACTGTAATGCTGTAAAATAATAGTAATCGTCTGTGTTTATTCTCCCAGAGAGCAAAGCTCTATAAAAAAAATGTTCAAACACTGTTGTGGTTATGATTTAGAATCTTGCTTTGATGAGCTGTATTTATTATTGAGAAGTTAATTTTCAGTATAAAATTTTATTTTATTTGTAAAGTGTGAATTTGAGATTATTGTATAGTTAAGTAGTTCATTTGGGCTGATTTTCAAAGCTACTGATAATAATTAGTATGTTATTTGTTCTACAGTAAAAAAGAAATGGTGTATAAGTTTACAAATCAGGAATATGCAGACATTAATGTATGGTATTTGTAATGGCAATTCTGCAGGAACCATTTAAGAATATCGTCGTTGATTTCCCAATCAAGACGTTCTCAAGTAGAAAATGTTTGCAGACAATCACTGTCACCTAAGGAAAACAGAATATTTAATGCAACATCTGAATAGGAAAGAAGTATGAGCAGAGAGTTTCTAAAATGAGTGAAGTGTGCTGCAATCTTCTAGGATTAATTGAAACTGATTTTCTAAAAAAATTTTATTACTGGTGATGAATCTTAGATATGAGTATTTGAGTAAGACCCAGAAACAAAACACCAAAGCAAGGAGTGGCACACATCAAGCTCACCATGTCCCATAAAAGCAAAAATGAGCAAATAAAAAATCAAAACCATGCTAATTTGTTTCTTTGATAATAATGGGATTGTCCATAAGGAGGTTTTGTTATAGGACAGACTGTTAAACAATGTTTACAGAGAAATTCTTTAAAGGCTGCAGAAAAGAGTTGCTCGCATGAGACCAGCCATCAAAGACAACCTGATGCTGCGTCATGACAATGAACCTTGTCACACTGCACTCAATTAATAAGTTTTTGGCAAAAAAACCATTCCTGTAATTCCTCAACTACCTTATTCACCTGACTTGAGTCCCAGTGACTTTTTCCTGTTTCCAACTTTAAAAAAAACACTTCATAGGACACTATTTTCAAACAGTAGAAAACATTAAAAAAAAATGTAACAACCATCTGAAGGATACTCCGGTTTCTGAAGTTCTACACTGCTTTCAAGAGTGGGAAAACTGTTTGTAGTGTTGTGTGGTTTCTCAAGGAAACTATTGATTGTAAATAGAAAGGTTTTCTGAACCCGTTTCATAAATTTATAGACAGACCTTGTTTGATAGAATGAAGTTCAACTACTAGTATTCATAGATTATCTGCAGGTTTCAGGACTCTATACAACATTATATGGTGAACATTACAAATGAAGATCTCTGTCCTTATTATTCTCAACCAGTTCAATGTCTTGAAGAAAATGATGGCAATCTGCTGCTGAACTATTTTCAATGGATATTACAAAACAATGTGCTTCTACCACTGATATTATTTATAGGTGAAGCAACATTTACACAAGATGGGATAAACCATATATGAAACAAACATTCTTGAAAACATGAAAATTCTCGTGAGACCATTGAAAATAATTCCCAGCACTGTTTTTTATTAAATGTCTGGTGTGGGATAATGGGTAATGTTTTTATCGGACCTCACATTTTCAATGGTAGATTCACAGGGAATGATTACCTGAACTTTCTTCAAAATAAACTATCAATACTTTTAGAGGATGTTCACCTTAGAACAAGAACAAATATGCATTTCCAGGATGATGGCACACCAGCCCATTTTTATGGTTCTATTGTTCATTATCTGAATGAAACATTTCCTAACAGCTGGATTGGTGAAAGTGAACCTCAACTATGGCTAGCTGGATCATGTGATTCATGATATAAAACCCTTGGATTTCTTTTTAAGGGGAAACGTATGAAAGCATTAGCGTGTGCACAAAAATCAGAAAATGCAATAAACTTTGACAAAGAATCACAAGGGCCACTGAAAAAATCAAGACATCCAAGAATGCTAGAAAATGCTGTCTCAACTGCAACTCACCATTTTGAAATATGTTTAGAGTTTGTAGCAGACATTTTGAACAACTGATATAATGTAAGAGTAACTTATTCATTTTTTAACGACTTTATTTACATCAAAATATTTTAGAATTAAATTCTCTAGCAATTTAAATTTAACCAACAAGTTTTACATGCATGCACATATTACATAAAGGTGAAAGTATAATTTTCTAAGGATTTTAAAGGGATATATTGATTAATTTTCTAAAACTTAAGAGATGTCCAACACAATATTTTTTTTATTTATTTAAAAAACATTTTTATACATGTCTATCTTTTATATTAATAAAAAATTAAAATATTACTGAATTAGAAAATTTTAAATAAAAAAAATCTAAAAAAGCTGTAATGTAAATTCAAGTTTTTCAGTTTACCATCTATATACATATACACATATATATATATATATATATATATATATTAAATATAAGAATATTATCTAAAACAATGTAGCTTCACTGCAACAAATTAATGGGTATAATAGTTATGGTTTAACAAAAGGATAGATTAAAAATAAATTTAAATTTAATTACATCACTATAAAGAGCATAATATTCTAAAGAAAATATAAACAGTAAAACTAGATTTCTATTTAAGGAACGTAATACTGGTAGTAAAATTAAACATTTAAAAAAAAATGAAGAATGTACATTAATTTATTTGTTTTTTTTTTAATTTTTACTATCTTTCACAATTGGTAGCTACAATTAAAATTAATAACAAAAAAATCTGGACCGACATAAAGTAAAATAAATTAAAAACAATAAACAAAATAATTCAAAATAAATAATAACTAAAAGAATTAACATAAAACAATAAATTTAAATAATTAGCGTGCGCCAGCAGCTCCAGCTTCTGGATTTGTAGCACCCGATAGCACAACAAAAATGATGACCGGAAGTATATACATCCACTGAAAAAATATAAGTTCAAATATAGAAAATTCACAAAAGAAATATTAAACATGTTATATTATTAAAAATCTACATTCAAGCTATACTACATAGTATCAGTGTTCTTCCTGAAAGAAAACAAATTCCAGTATTTTTCACAGACTTTTCAAAGAAAAGTACTTTCTATTACATGGTGGATTGGGGGATGAAATTATTATTTTTTTATTTTGAAGTTTTAAGAGTGCAGGTGGTAAATATAATTCATTTAAAATGTAATATATTACATAATGTAATACATATGTAATGTATATATGTAATTCCTTACATATATAAAAATTTGTGGCTTGAAAATCTCCTAATCTATTAAATCAATTTCATTGGAATTTATATATACTAGTAGTATATCTGAGGTAGGTGAATGAAACTTTGATGAAGATTGGTTCAGCCATTCTAAAGTTATACTTAATTTAAGGTCAACAACAGATAACATATCTCAAATTGATGTATATTGACTTTGTGTATTTTTACTCGTGGTGATGAGTTTAAATGCTTATGTTGTAGGGTGGAATGTTATTTTTAATTATTTTATCAAATTACAGTTATAATGAATTAATTTTTTTACTAACAGAAAATGTATTTTAATATTCAATAAAAAATGTATTATATGAAGGAATCACAGAACTTTGTTATTGGAATATATACTAAAAGGGAAGCCTTTTGTAGATCAATGAAAATACAGCGCAGCACCATATCACTCTCTTTATCTGTTTAGCCTCCGGAACTATCGTAAGGTATTACTTCAGAGGATGAATGAGGATGATGTGTATGAAT
>JAAAKQ030477598.1:0-13330 GCA_010016005.3 Zanna intricata
CGCTCTGTCACTCACAACAGAGTTGCAGCCCCTCTCGGGTTGAGTTATACTTAATTGGAGGTCCGACCCGAGGGGGGGAAAAGAAAAAAAAAAAAAAAAAAAAAAAGGTGTTCAGTGGCGTAGCCCACCGGGCTGGTTAACGCGACATCGCAAATCAGCTGATTTCGAAGTCGAGAGTTCTAAGGATCAAATACTAGTAAAGGTAGTATTTTTTATACGAATTTGAATATTAGATCGCAGATACCGGTGTTCTTTAGTGGTTGAGTTTCAATTAACCACACTTCTTAGGAGTGATCGACCTGAGATTGTACAAGACTACATTCATATTCATACACATCATCCTCATTCATCCTCTGAAGTAATACTTTACGGTAGTTCCTGAGGCTAAACAGATAAATAGAAAGGGGTTCAATGGCGTGTACGCACCGAATGGAATAGCGATCCTCCTATCTCCAACATTATTCGTCTATTCGTACTGATTGAACATTCGCTAACCAAAGCACGCACTGAACCTTTTTATGGGACTCCTTGTGAGGTCCACTGATTATTACTGACTATAGTTGACCCTATCTTGAAGAGATTATAACAACTGGTTTTCTATGTATAAGCCATTAGTTTTAGATACCTTTTGTTCAAACACTATGTATATTAAGTGTTAAAAAAATTATTCTTTAAAGTATTGCACAATATAAAAAACAAGACCGAACAAATTTAATTAAAATCAGACAGTTAAGTTTTAAGATTGTTTAATAATAACGGCTTATAATGAAACATGACCGATACTTTTAACATTAAGCAGTATTTTAGAGCTGTATGAAAATCAAATGACACGTAACATGAAGTATCAAACTGTTTGAGTGGTACTTGTTGTAAACAGCCGCTGTGAATTTTCATTACATTTAGATTCTCTCTGCTTGTTATCACTGTTCACTTATTTTGACAAAAACATCATGACCCTGTTGATGGCTAATGTAATTTCATATGACGCATTTAATCGTGTTGTACAAACATTTAATAGCTATTTTATTACTAATAAATTATTATCATTATTTTAATGAAAACTAAGATGATTTAATTTTATCTTAAAAAATTAAAACGTTGAAAAAAAATAAAAATTCAGGTCTGTTTTATAAAAATAGTGTTCAAACTTTTTAAAAAATATTTTTAATCTATTCGTTTTATTAAGCTCAACAGTGCCTATTAAAATAGGAGGTATGAAATTAATATTTGAAGCATAAAAATATTTCAGAATAGAATTCGAATCGTATGTATGTTCCGGATGATGGGCCGTTACGCAACTACTGCTCTACGAAGGTCTACAGAAAATTAATTATTTATTACTTCCTATACAACACATATATTTGTTTTGCTGAATTCCTTTATTTACAATCAGATTCTACATTGAAGTTATAAGTAAGTCGTATGATGGACTATCACTTGCACTAGGATTATCCAGTGATAATCCTCAACGAGTACAAAAACAATATGATAAACATAAGATAAATAATATAATAAACACTAGTAACTATTAAATTACATAGTACGAGATTGACACTGTCTTTGAATATAGTAAATTTTTAAGGATAGTCTTCACAAGATTAACCAAGTCGGATAACAGCACAAAATAATAAAAAAACATTAACTTTAAACAGAACAATAAATGAAACATTACTTTAAAAAAAGCAGAGATAAATAATAAACGTAAGCATTCATAAACTTGAATAACCGAAAATAAAACAAAAATAATTATAAGAAGTATTATCTACAACAAATTGGATCATCATAACGGTTTATTAATCAGATCAAGCACATGGCGTCTTTTCAGCTTCCTAACGTCCGCACTATTGTCAAGTAAATTCAAACCTAGATGATAAACATGCTTCTTCAACCTGGACACACATCTCGAAAGTAGGCGTTCAACTTCTTGAACCCGTGAATGCCTAAGTAATCGTGGAGCTCAGTATTCCTCGAGAAACACGGCACTAGGTTTATGTTCCGTAGTATTTTATTCTTGAATCGTTAAATGATCTCCACGTTGGCGTTACTGGTTGTTTTCCAGTGTTCAATTTGAAACTCCATTCCGGCTTTAAGAAACCCTTGTAAAGCAGAATCTTTCTTATTGGATAAAAAAAGTTGTGATCCTTTACCCTATATCCAGTAAACCTTTTTAAACTTAATTTCAAGCAACTTCCTTTCTTTCTTATATGATCATATGTAGGACAGCTCACTTAATTAACTTAAGGATTGAAATTTATAATGAACCTATTTCCGTATAAGAAAAAGGCCAGTCACGGGAACAGGCCAACAGAAGTGAAAACTTAAAACAATGAGTACCGATCACGAGTTAATAAATTATATGTGATTCTACTGCTGATACTAATGTATGTAATAATTCATTTAAAAGGACTTAATAGACCTTGATTTTTTTAAGATTACTAAGAAATCTATTTATAATATAATGTAATAATTAATTAAATTGATAATAAAAATTAAATTGGTTTTCTTTATTAAATAAATGTTAGGAAACAATATGATGTAAACAATAAAAAATATTATATATATATACACAAGTTATATATACATACATTTATTATAATATATGATTATTATACATTATAATATATATATATATATATATGTGTGTGTGTGCGTGTGTGTGTGTGTGTGTGTGTGTGTATGTGTGCGCGCGCGCGCGCGAGTGTGTAATTTTTTACATAATTTAATACATTTTTTAATTAATATTTTTAACATACATTTGCTATTTTTTTCTTTATTCTTCACAAATATTTTGCTATGTTATTTTTACATTGAATTTAAACAATTATTTTAAAATTAATTTTATATAAACAACAAACATTTCAACACGTATAGGTATACACAACCGTATCTACAAAGCAACGCACTCCGGATAACTACAACAGTCTTTCCATACTGTATATGTATATTCGTACTAATATACAGAAAAAGAGAAAAAGGTCGGGATAAAGAAAGAAAAGTGGAATCAGTGTCTTTCTTTACTGTATAATGATGAAACGTATATACAGAAAGAGAGAGAGAGAGAGAGAGAGAGAGAGAGAGAGAGAGAGAGAGAGAGAAATAGACGTACATTAGCAATCACCGGCGGATCATCGATATTTTTCCTCCCACCTCTCATTCTATACATTATATTATATATTATACGCATATATGTATAAATTCTCGCTCCTTGTCTTTTTCTCTAGTGTATATGCTAAGCGTCTTGTGACGGTTTTTGGTTACGAGTAAGCTATTTTTTCTTCATGAAAATGTCTATCAAGGTATCCGATACAACACGTTAAAAAAGTTTTCACTTCAAAAGAAAAACTATTCCACTTTTCTAACCAGTACTAGTTTTCCAGTATTTGAATAGAATATCAAATCAATAGATATGATATTCTATAAGGTGATCAGTGCAGGAACAATAGTTCCCACACTGATCACCTTATAAAGTTATAATCTTTAAATAATTATTTTGTAACATTATGCGTGCATATTAAGTTATTAATTATTTTTATAGACAAAAGAATAAATAAATACGTTATCATAAGCTTTTGTTTTTAAGTTAATTTTTAATTTTCTTAAGAGAATCTCAAATATTTTAGTATAGAGAATTTTCAATAATAAAAAAAGAAGATTTTCAAATTAATTTATACTATACTTATGTTCAATTTATTTGGACCTAGAAAACAGTTCATTTACTTTATAATCTAAAATTAAGCAGTATTCAAAGATGTTCCTGCCAAACGTTATTGAAGTATTCTTCCAATTTTAATCGTTAATTAGTAAACATCAAAACTGATTTAAATTTTATTTATGCAGTAAAACATTTTTGCCTCTTCGGTCACACAGATAAATAACTACCATACCGTGCTTACGCTAATGCAATGTTTAAGGAGAAATTTAAAATTTTATATATAATTAAATAAATATATGTTAATGCACATACATATTATATGCACACTCACAATTTTGCAAGCGGTTTTTTTTTGCCGGAGCCCATACTCCATTATCCTGAATTAGAAAAATATATGATGTGGACACCACATGACTTCCTTGTACAACTATTAAATGACATATACACTTTTTTCTTTTTTTTTTGAAAAGTACGTAAAATTTTATTTCATTAATAACTTCTGATATTTTTTTTTATTATTATTATTGAATAAAAATGTATCATAAAAAATTTGTTTACAATCAGCGGTTAATAATTAATAAAAATTAGTAAATAAATATATTTAAATTAAAAAAAAGGAAAAAGTCTGATTCGAACCTACATGTCTTACTTCAAAAGTAAGATCAAAATACATTAATTAAAATTTTATTTGGCTATAACTCTGGAACCAATGAAAATAAGTACTACTTATTACATATAGTTGAAAAGCTATCAATGAGGGCTTATTGCTGCAATTAAGAAATAGTCCGAAATCCTTTCTTTTTTTTTATTCTGGGCTTTTTTGGGCACTTTTGGTCAAATCGATTGCAATCAAAAGGGGAGGTATGTTACAACAGTCCTAAATCCAAAATTTTACCATTTTACGGGTAATCGTTTTTGAGTTATGCAAGATACATTCGTACGTACGTTCAGACATCACGCCAACACTAATCAGAAATGGATCCAGGGATGCTCAAAATGGATATTTCCGTTGAAATCTGAAAACCGAAATATTTCGCAATACTTCCTTTACATCGTACAAGGAAGTAAAAAAAAATATCAAGATTGGTATATTTCACAAAGTACAAGTAAGTAGCTACCGCCAATAACAAAGTACAATATTCAGGAAAGTAAAAGGCATTTTTATATAAAGAAATAAACAGACGATGTATTAGAATTTAGTAAAAAATTACGAAAACTTGAAAAGAACTTTATTTTAACCACATTGTTTTAACATATAAGTATTAAACACAACACAGGAGTAAATAAGTTACTTGAGCATATACTTGTATGTATGAATACATATAATATATAATACTGTATTTTATTCATCACAGATATTACTCATTTTTGCAATATAATTTAAAGACAGAAAGGTTTATGTTATTGCATGTTTTAGAGTGTTTGATAACATGTGCAAAGGTAATCTAGATCCTTGTTAAATTAATAAGAGAATTTTGACATCCAATTTTTTTTTACGTTGTCCATTTTCCTATGTTTTTTCTCTATACCTCATTAACTTTCAGTAATATCCTGTTATGTGCAAACGGTTATTAAATATAATCCTCTTTGAATTAATATCTATCATATTGTCAAAATAAAAAGCCTCTAGCAGTAAAAAGCAAACCTAAAAAAATATTTAATTTTTATCCTTATAGTGTCCGGTACTATAGACTTCCTTTCGTTTTTTAAAATATAACTTTAATTATGATGTAAATGATTTTTTGAACAAATACTAATCTACTTACTTTGAACTCTATCTTGTTAATAATATTTCTAAAACGTGCCTGAAAGGCATTTTTTTTTTACCTACAATCATACAAAATTACGAAAAGAAAAAATATTTATACATATAGAGAATTTTAATTCTTTGTTAGATTAGAATGGATTAAATTAAAGTTAATAAAAAAAGTTAATAGGTTTCAACCTAGATTCTATTAAGATAATTGCCTTTCTGAATTATACATTTGACTTATATTTTTTTCCAGATTTCTTTATGTTATCGTGATTTTATGTTTACTACTGTTATACTTTACTGTTTATGCTGTAGAAAACTTCACGTAAAAAAGTAAATAGCGAAAAGTTTAATATGTTTAATATTATATTAAAATAATATTGAATTTTTATATAATTATAAATTAGAGTGTATGAATTATTTATTAGAAATAATCTCATTTTGCATAAAAGAATGACAAAATTATTCTTTTCAAAAAACCATTCTTACTCAATGTTTGATCTACAAAATGGAATAACCTGTAATAACTGGAACATCCTTAGAAATTTAAAAAAGGCTTAGAATTTGTTATCAAACTATAATATTTTTCTATAGATGATATTTACTACAAAATTAGTAAATAATAGGGTAAGATATTGAAAACTATGAAATGGTGGAAGAAAAAGAAATATAATCAGTACAATGTGAAAACACAGAATTACAACTCGTATAATTGACGACGCCATAAAATAATGATCCATATCCTCAGTATTTTCTTAAAAGATTTATTGCACTGTTGAAGAGGTTTACGGCACATAAATTCGCACCAGGTAACTCTCCAGCATCGCTGTTTAATCCCTAAAAGACGATTTCGCTATTCGCCACAGTCTTACAAAGTAGTACTATAAGAACCCGTATAACTGAATAAATCAAATGCAAATGGTTAATGATGTTGTGGCCGTAACTTTGGCTGGCTCTTATACGATTGTATGCACGCCAGTAATTGAAAATAATAAGAGATGCAGGTGCAATACTGTCAACAATGATAAACCACTAAGTAGCAGCTAATCAACCGTCAACAGCAAAGAAAATGCGTTCTCGGATCTTGTGACAAATGCCGCCAACAAAATTTTCTGCTGTATTTTTACACGGACAACATTCGTTTAGTAAATACGTTTATTTCTATAAACTATGAGCCCTCATCTTAAAATAACTTGAGGAAAACTAACAATTTTGCTGCACATATTTCTCATAAATAATTATATAGCGAGCAGCTATATTGACTGGACCAATCAATAATCTTGTTGTGCGTGCAAGCTAACGGCTGGCTTAACGCGCTATTAATTATCTATACAACTCTGATAATGTACTTCATTATTACTTTGTAGATATGTTTCAGTGTATTTAAATACGTTATTAAGTTTGTGCACTCCTTTTAATTAGTGAACAATTACATTATTGTTACTTATGCGCAACAAAATAACACTTGGTTACGCATGAATTCGGTTGTAACGAAAAGTTTTTTCAACAGTTGTTAAAATAATTTCGTTGCCGTTTTCATCTGCATAACAAACGGAAATTACAATTTCAATCAAGAAATTAAATTTAGAGTTTTTTTAACAAAGAATTATATTTTAAGATCCATAGCGATTTCAGTTTCCTCTTTTTAGTTTTTTTTTTGTAATGTTATGTTTAATAATAATTTCCATAACTATTTTACTAATTTTTGAATACAACTATTACATATACAATAATTTATTTAGCTACTAGAAGCTCCAAAATATACTTTACGATAAATGGAAAACATGAGATTCAACTTACTTTATAAAAAAGTCATAACAAAATCTTAACTAATTTTATATTTTAATAAAATTTTCATATTTTAATATAACAATGCAACAAAAAATATAAAGTTTGGTTTTTTAGACACGTTTGATTTTAACTGGCAGTTAAGAAACTGAAATGGTTAAATAAACACATTTATTTTGACATTGAATGTAAGTTACAAGGATCAAAACAATAATTATCGCGAATAAAAATTACGGAGGTATTACCATTTACGTTAAAAATAAATTTGACTAAAACCCATCAAAATAGATAGTGTATATAAATCATATTCTTCTGTTATACCAACCAGTGACGGATGTCTATAGGTATCAATTAAATAAGAATCATCGAAAACTATTCTGTCTTGAGTAACGTATCATTGTTATTCCTTTATATATATTATTCATAGTAGAAGAGTGAAAAATGAAGAAGTAATGTGTAGAGTGAGAAAAGAAATTTAGTTAGAAAAATTTAGATTAGGAAAGGTAGATTTAAAATTTAACCGCAAATTGAAAATAACTTTGGTGCACATTGTTACAGAAGGATTGTTCAAATCGTATAATTACAAGTAAAAGGTGTAAAGTAGTGAGGCCAGAAAAGATTTAACATTATGTTCAATTTAAAAGAAATTTAATGTATAAAGAATTAAAAACTAAATTGTTTAGTGAAAATAAAAGAGAATGGAGACGGACACAGAACAAGGCACCTTCTACAGACAGATCCATTATGATGATGATTATGTTTCGTCACAGATTGGATCAGTATTGCGTCATTATTAATTGACCGATTATTTTTCTGTATTGCTTGCAAAACTAAGCAATTTTGTTCCGTTTCAATGCAGGTACAATTTTAGGCTACCTTAATTTTTTATTTATTTCAAACTACTTTGATGTATGATGTCGTATTTGTCGTTCTTTATCATATTATATAACATCTACAGAGATAATTTCAATATTGTCTGTTATACGACGTCATCCCCAATCAAAAAAAGAAAAAAAAACTAATTTATCATAATGTAAAGTTGGATATATATTTTTTTTAACTACAACGTTATCCGACTACGAATAATTAATATTTTTATCGCTATAAAAGTACATAAAAAAATCCGTTTTTTAGAGAAAGAATTTCTTTAATAATGTCGTTAAATGTTTCTCATTGTGTTTAATCTTTCAAAATAATATGATCAGTAATGTAAGCGCGCGCAGAATTTATGACCGCACGTCAGCTCTATAAAACAAAAAATGGTTCCAAAAGTATTAATAATGATTTTTTTTTATATTATTTATTTCATATAAATCGCGATTACATTATATAACATTTTTAGCTGTTATTTATGGTTTTTACACATGTGCTTATAAATGTAAAAAATATTCCTAAATTATTTTTTTTTATGTTTTAAAAGTAGCAATTTAGTTTCATAAAACAAGCATTTGTTTTATTTTACAGTACACCACACTTTTATTAGTAATTTAGTAATTGGCACTACAATGTAATGTTTACTTTAGTTATTTATTTTTTAATCTATATTGATGCAATATAAATTAATTATGTTGATTGCTTTTAGTGGTAAATCTAAGAACTATTGAACCGATAACATAACTTATTTCGTTGTCTTAAGACTAATTCCTTACCGATTTCATAACTTTTACAGTAATTTGTAAACCTCAATATACCACACTAGCTTTTCCTAAAAAAATTTAAAAGAAAAGAATTAAAACCTCTCCACTTACAGGGCTCAAACTACTTATTTAAAAAAAAACCCTGAAATTTCATGATACTAAAACCGTTCGCTTTCTTTCTAAATATGTTCTATCATAAAAAAATTTAATATGTTATCATGTCGAATAGAGTTTCCGGCTCCCTTGCCTTCTATATGAACTCTCAACCCTAATTCACAAATAGATACGCACAATGAAGTATAGAGATATTAAACTTTTTAAAAATGTGAGTTGTCAACTAAAATAATAATAACGAGTTAGATAAGAAGATTTTAGCTTCTTCTTTGAGGCTGCTTTGAGGCTTAAAAAAAAATGTCTGGCTTGTAAACGGCTTAGATCCCTTTTCTACCGATTGCCTCCAGCCTTCTATCGCCCCTCAAGTAACAAAAATTGGAATATTTCAATAGTCGAACTAGCATCTTTCAAAATTTTTTCAAACTTTTTTAAAGTATAAAAAGAAAATATAGATGTCTAATTGGATAAGTCTTTCACTAGAACTGCATCCTCCTCATTTAACAAACTCGAAATATTAGGATCGTTACCCTTTCATTTTCCAATTATATTTTACAACAAGAAGAAATTTAGAAAACAGAGCAATGGCTCAGATTTTATTTTGAGGACATATTAAATTTGTTTCAAGTAATCTGATTACTTGTTTCTGATTTCTTGTTTCATAGCTTGTGATTTCTTCTCTTAATATGTTTGGATCAATCCTAATCATATCCCCAAGAATTTTAACTTTCTTTTCGTTATTGCCGTAAATAGGTATTGATTTCGGTAGATTTCGTTGTTAGGTTTCCTGTCTTTTGTGCGAAGGATTTGATGTTCATCATGATTTCTGGTTTGGTAGAGGATAACTGTTGGCCTGTTTAATGGGCTGTTCCTATTATAGAGATTGTGTTTGTGAGAATGAGTTTAATAAGGTCAAACATTTACTGTCAATCCCGTATTCATTTAACTTTCTGTTAGCTCTGAACATCATCATTCCTAAAGCTTCCTTGATACTCTCCTATTATTGACCATATATATATTTGGGATTCTAATCTATTCAATAGCATTTTCTATAAAATTTTAGATGTTACTTCAACATTCAAGTCCTCTATAGATGTTGACAACCGTTTTGGAGTTTTTAATATGTAATTAATGTGTTAGGGCTACCTTCCATTCTTCTGAAATTTCCTTTACCTAAATTTTCGGAAACATCCCTCTGGATTTTTTTAATAAAGTCCTCATCCATAAACTTCCGCGACCTAATTTAATAGCCTATTAATTCCGTGACATCTCCATCTTCTATTGAAACTTTATAATATTTAAGCGATTTGATGATTTCTAATATTTTTTACTTGATAGGGGATTGGAATCCGGCTTTTGTGATACATCCACTAGCAACTCTGGTTTTATAGACGAGATTTGACAATTAAGGAGATACTTGAAGACTCTGCCACATTTTTTGCTATTTTTAAATTAATAGTGTTAAATAAAAGCAATATTTTTATAATAGTTTTAATGCTGAAAGACATAAGAAAAATTATACGTAAAACAATATACCTTGGCGATTTATTATGACGTCTATTGCATCATCAATAACAAATTTAGGTCTATTGATGAATTAAATTTTCGATGATCAGTATTTTCTGAGTAAAACGTAAAATACGTCAATACGTTAAATCCGTCCTTTTTTAATGTTATTTCCTATGTAGAATGAAAAAAACAAAAAGCTGGGGTTGTTATATAATTTTATATAACCTTTAATTATCAAAATGTTATAAGATAACGTTCAGAATAATAAAATCGCTTCTATACAATCCTCTGATGTGCCAAATCGATAAAATATGCACGAAAGCTTTAGTTTTTCAAACTGTAGGTAACCCTAGAAAACTGTTGTAACTTTATTAATGTAGATCCCATTTCACAGAATTTTCGTATTTCTTGATTTATTTACATTTGAAAGAGTAGAAATAGAAACAAAAAGTAGATCAAAAAGTTTTATGTATATGGATGTAGAACTTATCCGCAAAAGCATGGGTATGTAGCATGTAAGCATGTGTAAAAAGTTTAGTTGCATCTATTTGGATTTTTATGTTAATAGCAATTGGATAGAGAAATTATGTAATTTGGTATAGAAATTTTGTACAAGATTTTATCCGAAATTGGGGAGTTAATTACATTCAATTTTTTTAGACAATTGGTTGAATGGTGAAGAGGAGGAGCACTCTCCTCCAGATACAAAAAGAGTATCATTAAAAATACACAGAAAGTATTATAATTACTTTTTTTTTTAAGAAATATGATTTCGTAAAGAAATGCAACTGTAATAAAATAGTTAAAAAAGAAAATAATTGACTAAAAACGAACCTTAAGATTTAGAAAAACTAAAAAAAAATCTTTTAATTCTTTTCCAGTTATCAATTTTAGATGTAGTTTCCAGTTTAAAAACAAACATCAATACATTATTAAACTGTAAATTGGTGGAGACTCTAGAAGGTAAAAAGAATTAAGCAACTGAAAATAAACTTGTGTTGTTAAATTGATTTTGTTTTAGTCAGTTTTATTTTTTTAGATGTTTCGTTAACTTTAACTTTTTCATTTAATTTTTGCTTATATACTGAAAGGATTACAAAATGGAAATCTGTATGTAAATAAACCATTTGCAAGAAAAGCAAAGAAATCTAAGTTTTGATAAAAATAAAGGAAGGAGAATGCAGTGAAACAACATAAATGAACTGCTACCTAGAGCGAACTAAATCTCTCTAGAGTACAGGAGTTTATTAATATTTTATTGAGTTATTTTAAAAAAAGAATCCATATCTAAGCAAGTTATGTTGTAGACTGTTATAGAGAATGAGAGTTGGTAATGTGATATATGTTATTTTTTGTACTAAGTTTCTTAAGAAATTTTCGTAAATTGTTGCTTTATAATATTGAAATAGAATATCCGAAAAGTTAAAAAATTTAATTAATTAAATAAGTAAACTTATAATAACCGCTAAAAACTAATAATCACACTAAAACCGATAAAAGTAATACTGATTTTAATTTTTTTCATTTATCTAGTGGTAATATTAAAAATTATTGTCAATAATGACTAAGTGTTAATTTGTACAGACTTAAAAAATTTGAAATTTAAAAATAAGATAAATAAAAAATGTATTAATTTTTATATTTTGTTTTTTTAGGTTTGATTTTAAGTGGGATTTATTTCGTTAAACTTGTTTTATTTTACGCTCTTTGGTTTTACACTCGTATTTATATTTAAATAAATGTAGCCCGGAAAATAAAAAGCTCTATTTCGAAAAATACAAGTTTGTACGAATCGTAACTGGTAAAAACCTGCTTCATTTTAAAAATATAAAAGTAGCAATTAAACTTGTGCAAGCTTCCCCTAATTTCGCTGACAAAATTTTTATGAATTTTCAAACAAAATAATCTGAATTTTAGAATGTTAATTTGTTGAATATCATTCTAAAATTAAAATCTAATGATAAAGAGGTTTCTAAATTTAAAAATATTGACAATGTAGACAATATTATAACTTTCTTTCTGAAAAAAAATTAGTTATTTAATTAAAGAATAAAAACTTAATTAAATTTATTATTGTACAGGATAGTTATTTTTGTGGTAATTTTTATGTTTATTGTTTTAAATAAACTTTATTTGGTTAGAAACAATTAAAAAAAAAAAAATTAAGATTTTTTGATGAAGCGTAGTTTTACCACTTCAACAAACGGTGGCAAGTTCGAATCCCTGCAAAGCATTTTAATATTCGTATGTATTTTCTTATATGTTCCTACCAATAAGCTTAGAAGTTATATGGATTTTATTTAAAATAACAAATAAAAAACACTTGATTATAATGTTAAATTTTTTTAATTTTATTTCTTTATTTAATTTTTTTTGTTACGTTGTTTTTAATTTTTTACAATTTAAATTAATAGAATGGAATTTTTTCTTTATTTATATCTTAATGAGTAGTGTAGTAAGGGAAGTAAGGAAAGTTTTTCGCATTAGTAAATTATAAAGGAAAGAAAAGTATTCAACCTTGTTTTAAAGGGTTAGGGCGTATTTTATTGTTTGTTCAAAGAGCACAAAATTTTGTAGTATCTGGTGTTCTAATATTTTTTCAATCATACTACCTTACGCAAAATTAATTTTAATATATTTTTATTAATTTTACCAATTTAAAAATTCATTATGGAAATTTATTTATAATTTGTTAGAAGTCTATTTTCAATTATTTATTTATTTAAACATAAGTACAAAATATTATGTGCGCACGCATGTGTCTGTACATCTCGTAACATAATATAATTTGTAACTTTATCGGGATAAAGTTTACATCATTATCAAGAGTACATTTTTTTCTTAAAAAATATCTATTTTCATCTGTTCTCTTGTGAATTT
>JAAAKQ030477609.1:0-22789 GCA_010016005.3 Zanna intricata
GGTCACTGTTGTATAAAAATGTATAAAAATATGTACTGTTTATTGTAATGGTTGAAAGAATAAAAATGATTTGATTTTGATTTGACTATTAACAATCATTTAACCAATTTAAACTGTGATTTTACTCAAATATTAAAGTTTTTCACACTTAATTAGTTTACTCATATCCAATCACGTTTGCATTTAAGATTTAATAGTTTAGAGGAAAACCAATAAAGATTACATTTGCATTTAATTAAAAACTAAATGCTAGAAATATATTATAATGTGGTTTAGAACTTTTGTACCGTAGTCAAACTATTTATATTACTGAGAAAATCACAAATTTCTTTATTCATTTATTATAGCCTATAATAAAGAATATTCTTCATGTGATTCTTTAGTTTGATTTTCCCAAAATCTTCAATTTTTAAACCTTTTTACGTATTTTGTATTTAATTTTTAACTTTTGAAGTAATATAACGTATGTTTAAGATTTTATAATATTCCAATCTTGAAACTTTCAAACCTTTTTCTGAAATCATAAATTAAATTTTAATTTGAATTTGTCTGTTGTATTTATCTTTTTCTTCTTGCATTGAAAGATTCAACTTTTTTTTACTATATTCTGCAGATAATATAAAAAGAACAAGTTTATCTTTTGAAAAAAGATATGATTTTAATTTATGCACTTCGTTTAGTAGCGTTTTATTTATGGTTTCCATTTAAACTTATTAATTTTTTTGTAAATTTTCATTACCAAAGAAATTAAAAAGTAAATAATTTATAATCTTGATAAAAGATTGTGGACTAAAAGCTTGATCACTGAAAGTATCATCTAAGCCCTACACTTATTACATTTTTATTACAGTACACATGAAATCAAAAATAGATCTTAGAAATGTAAATTATATTTAATAATTTTATTCAATTTCTGATCCCTTGTTTTTTTGGTTCCTGTGTTGGATCTTAATGATGTCGTTGAAAATACTCTACTTTTATGTTTTATTTTTTCTTTTTGCACTTTTTTACCTTGTGCATTTACCTGTTTCTGTTATTCATTTTTTTTTTGTTTCTATTCTTGCTATTACTATTTTCTTGTATTCTTGTTTTGAATGTATCTGTATTCTGTTATTTTGTCAGCTATTTATATATAGTCTGTATTTAAGTTTCATTCGTTCGTTTATCTTTCAATGTTTATATGTGAATGAGGATCTTCTATTTGATAAAAAAACACTGCGTATGAACTGAATGTTTTGGATGTACGTGGTCCATAGATTGGATATGTTCTAGAACTTTTTGATGATACTGCTTATGACATAATGAATGTTTATTGTAACAATTATGTTACTATAAGTATATTTATTATTATGAACGTTTACTGTTATTATAATCGTTTAGTTTTTGTTTTCGTGGAGGTAATTATTGAATAACCTTCTTTTATGTGTTATTCTTAATATTGAAAACCAAAATTTAATACAAACTAGTAAAAAAGAGAGAAAATTCAATTTTTTGTAGAACAACGTTTTGAAATCTTTTATAATTAATTCTTAATTCTTCTGAGCTATGTCTAATGATTTTGGTGCGTTATAATTATTCGTCATACACTCTGTTCTGTTAAATGAAATTTCTCTTTCTACAGAAAAGGAATTTTAATTATAAAAGGAGAAGCTTCAATGGTTTTACGCCTTCCTCATATATAAAAATAAATAATTCCAAAGCTGATAATATTACTGATGTATTCAATTAAGTCTGTGTAAGTAGATCTTACTTACAGAGAGTAAATTTAGAGCTAAATTTGTTTTTCTACATTGAATGAAAAACCTTTGTTCAGATCGATTTACAACATTCATATTCGTATCATGTTCATATTCGAAAAAAAAAAGAAGCGAAATTAGGCTGAGGTGTAAGTCATACTTTATAGAGTATATGGAAAAATAAATTATCTGATGGGAGATAATTATAATAACATCTTTATATCACATCTCCTACGTTTGAAAGTAAAATACAGTTAGTCCTATACACATACTATACTATAATAATAGTATACTATACTATTTGAAAGAATCATTATAGTTTAAAATTTATTAAAATGAATAAACTTACACAAAGTAAAATTTAAAGTATTAGAAATACAGGTCGATAGAAAATGTATATTGTGTAAAAGTATATTCTCCAGTTTTTCTTATAACTGTAACCTAAGTTAGAGACCTAAATACGATACGATTTAGAGTTCTTTCTCTGACCGTAATGGTATCACATAAACAACCAATCCTTATGATAAAGAACAAGAAGATACCATTTATTGGTCTTAATATCAGTTGCATTTCCCAGTTAGGTTGACTTTATGATGTTCAATCGATACATTCGACTTATTGAAAACGCAGTAGGAAGTCACCTTACTTATAAGAGGTTATTTATAAAGTATTAAATACATTTATTAATTTAAGTTTAATAGCTAAATTCTTAATTTTTGGTTTTTATAATAATTAATTATAGGATTTTTATTTAAAATTGCTTAAGGTAAAGTAATAATACAAACTGGTAACAAACTGAATTACTACAATAAAATAGAGTATACAATTTAACGAAATTAAAGTTTAATAAATAAAAACAAAAATTTGTTGTAAAATGAGAAATTACTTTTTTTATTAGAAATTAATACAAGAAGGCCTACTGCTATTATTTTTTTCAAAAAAGATTTGCTCAAATCTCAATAAAAATTATAGATTTTTATATTTGGGGTAATGACAAATAGTAATGCCATAAACACTGTTTAATGACTCAATCACGTAATGATGTGTAATCAGCTTTAAGTTTCAGTTTTTTATTTTTTTTTTAAATTTTAATCTAGTTGTAGGTTTTAGCTTTTCAATTTATTTCCTTGTTTGTGATAACAGTTGTAAGGCTTTACCCTTACTAGTTAATTTTTTAATCCATTTTTTATATTTATTAATTTTTTAATCTAGTATTAATTTTTGTTTTTAATTTTTTTTAACACGTTATATAATTCAGGCGATGACAACGCGTAAGCGATTTTCGTACGTGATCTGAATGAATAGTCTAATTTAATTAGATATAGGAAGTTTTTTTTTTATTTGAAACCACTGATGGTAGAGGAAGACGCGGGGATCACGCTTCCACGAATCGGTTAATTTGATAGTTGAAGGTTGTAAGTTATGTCATGTGGTCATGGTTGGAAGAGACCATACGAAAGCTATAGTAAGTTGTGTAAATACACTGATGGAAATGAAGCCCGAGGAATTTACATCGGTAGCATCCTGATAGATGCCAAACTGATGAGTTTGGTGTTATCAAGTTTAGAGGATCTAAAAGATAACCTACGGTAAAGCACATAACGTCTAAAAATTAAGGGGGAGATATGGCGAAGGAATCAGGATAATAAACGGGATGAAAGACTGTATTTGTATTAAATTAAAGATGGCTGCTTAATAATATTATGTTCGTAAAAAAAAAGCTAAGTTATTTTATTACAAAATTCATGCAATATTTAAAAGCATTTTTACCAGAATTCGCATGAAAATATTTTGCGAAATATGAAATAGGACATAGCAATATATTTCTTGTATAAGAGGACCTTTAATTATTTAAAATGATGACAGTCTTTTTTTTACTTTTTAAACAAAATCTTATGTGGAGAATACATGACTTCAGTGTACACCTATTAAATTACATATAAACATTTTTTTTTTAAATGAAAAGTGTATAAAATTTTATTTCATTAATAACTTCCGATATTTCTTCATAATCTTTTATTATTGAATTATTATTTATTGTACAATTTTTTTTTTTTAAATCAGAGGTTAATAATTATTAATAAATAAATAAATTTAAATTTAAAATAAGTTAAAAAAAAAAGAAGATGAATTCTAATCCGTACCGATGTACCTTACCCTTATAAGATCCAAATATTTCATTAATTAAAATTTTACTTGACTATTACTCTGAAACCAATGAAAATAAGTACTACTTATGATATATCATTGAAAAGTGAGTTCTTATTACTAAAGTTAAGAAAAAGTCCAAAATCCAAATTTTTTTCGCTTTTGGGCTTTTTAGGACACTTTGGTTCAGTCGATTGCAGTCAAAAGGTAAGATGCACAACAAGATATTATAACAGTCCTAAATCCAAAATTTCAACATTCTACGGCTAATCGTTTTTGAGTTATACAAGATACATAGAATGTACGCATAGTATACATAGTATACATAGCATGTACGCATAGACGTCACTCGAAACTTCTCAAAATGGATTCTGGGTTGGTCAAAATGGATATTTTCGTTGAAATATAAAAAGCGAAATTTTTCGCTATTACAATACTTCCTTGAACTTTGTACAAGGAAATAAAAAATAAAAATATATTTATATTCTTTAATATTTTAAATATTATATTTTAAATGTTCTTCGTTCATCTCTATTTTATTATTTTAAAAATATTTTTCAGTTCAATTATGCTATCTGTTAAATTAACAGTTATTAAAAACTGAAACTTACTTTTCTAAAAAACTGAATATTTACTTTTTACTTTATAAAATAATTATCTTTCTAATATTTTCTCTTGTTATTATATTACGGTGTAGTATAGTTATATTATTTTCCTACAACCGTAAGATTACGAAAGATCTGTAGCACCTGAGACACAAGTCGCACTAATCAATTAAACTAACATTCCTTGAGAGTATTGATTTTCATTGTACCGCCAGTACTGTGGTGAACAAAGTAAATTTGATTTTTATTAAGCTAAATATTTTCTTAATTTTGTGGAGGATTTGGCATGTTGATGTGCAATAGTATTTGTAGCTCAGTGAAAAAGACGATGGGAAATTGATTTCTCTATTTCACTATTATGTTTGGCAACGGAAAATGACAATGCTAGTTTGTATCTCAAGTCAAGTATTCTGCAATCTTTTCTTTCTTTTTATTTGTTGTTGTGACATTTACATACATAGTTTATGATGAAATTTTAAAAGATTTTATACATTTATCTCGATGTAAGTAATAAGGAATTAATCTACATTTTTTTTAATAAATAATAAAAAAGGAAACTAATCTTTAAATCTCGTATGATTTGAAACAAAATTCTGTGTAATGCACTCGGTAATTTTAAGAAAGCTATCACTGCTTATTTACATATATGTATATATATATATATATATATATATGTGTGTATAAGAATGTTGGATTATTTCAATTCTAATTATACATTATCGCAGTATTGGTTCCAAGTTCTATTTCTTAATTATTATAAAATTGCATGTAAAATAAATAGTTTAAACAGTTATATATTTTTAAAACGCATTCTCATGTACCAAGTGGTTACTTTAAGTATTAGTGTAGGATTATTAAACATATGTAATAACGTATTGAGGATTTATATTAGAGTCAAATAAAATATTAAGTTGAAAAGCCATATTAAATAAAATATAATGTAAGATCTTATTATCCTTTAAATTATTTATTTTTTTGAAAAAGGAAAATTTTATATTTTTTACAATAATTGCTTGGTATAATATTGGGATTCTGTCAAATACTAATTCCGATTAATGTCAGGATTATTAACTCACTCGTTCTTAATAATTCATTGCAGCACTTGAAGTTAAACTTGGAGTGAAATGCAATAAAGATACAGTTCTAGATTTGGAAGAAAACAGGTATATTTAAAAAAAGATTACAATATGTAAGTCCTACAATGACAGGATTTGAAATTTAAACAATTTAAGAGGATTTATAAGCTCGATTAGACACATTCTTCTATCTGCCCCTTGTCAATATATAAATTAATCTACTTCTCATTTATTTTTATGATGTTTTATAATAAAGCAGTTTAATTATCGTAAATCTTTAAACTTTTTAACTATATTAGATCTTTTAAACTTAAAAATAAAATAATATCTTTGAACAGTTCAGCAAAAAAAGTATTAATTATTAATTATGTTACAAAAAAAAAAAGAAAGAAAATTATAAATGTTGTAATAATATGTAGGTAATTTTAGTAAAACGATCTTCTGGAAATTATTTCAATTTCATTCTCTACTAAAAATGACGTATAAGGTATTTTTGCCCCCAAAAATAATAGTAACAAACCAAAATTGTTAACCCCATTTCATTTTTCTCTGATTAATGAAAACTCTACAAAATAAATAATTATAATAATTGACTTTTTTGAATTTAACTTAAATTAAAAGACGGATTTATAATAATATATCTGTGTGTATAAGAAATTCTAACCATGAAAAAGAGCAAATATTAAATTACGCAGAAGCAGTTTCATGCATTACCATATACTGCATACGGTCTACGTTCAAAATTAGTTTTTTATCCTTTTTTGAGTTATTATCAAATAAAATCAGACATAATTAAAATATGTTTTGAATGTTGCTAAGCAACAACAAATGTTACTGGTGAAGTTATTATTAGATTTTTGTTAAAATATTATAAAATAAATTGAATTTTGAGGACAGAAGTACTAAATATACAAAGTAGGAGATCATTTACAAACCATTTGATTAAGGAAATTTTAAGGAAAAAAGTCAGTTTTAAAAATTGTGATACTCTATGGGTTTTCTTCAAACGATGATAACTGTTTAAGAAAATTAAATTATCGTAGTTGATTTAATTAAATTAAATTTAATTCAAAATTAAATTCAATTAAATTATCTTCAATAATTTAATTGTTTCAAGAAAATTAGGAAAATAAAATTAAAAATAAAACCATTCTTGAAGTTCTTTAAAAAAATATTTTTTAAAATAAACTGATTACCCCTGCACCCTTAATTTACTCCAGAATGAGGGGGATGTTTGCAAAAGTAATGGTGGATATTGTATTGTCACCCGACCTTTGTAACTGTATAAAGTTTCATCAGTCAGTAATGTAAGGAATTATGTTAAATTAAAGTTGCATGAAAAAAACATTGTGAATTAAAAGAAAGCAATTAAAAAAAATTAGTTAGGATTAGTGTAGTGGTAAACTCGTCGCCGTAAATCAGCTGATTTCGAAGTCGAATATCTCAGGTTTAAATCGTAATAAAGATAGTTGCTTACAAATACTAGTATTTTTATTTTTTCCCCCCTCTCCAGTAAGTCAGACCTACAATTAAAAAAAAAATGCCATGCCTGACCGGGATTTGAACCCGGGACCTCCGGATGAAAGGCCGAGACGCTACCACTAGGCCACGGAGGCCGCCAAGTATTGTTCAATCTAGGGGAATGTTTCTGCCTTAGATGGGGCATCCCCGCCCACCGGCTGTATGTCCGGTGCGGAAACACGGTCCCACCGGGACTGGACCTTCAGTACCTTCTTGCCTCTAACCGCCAGAGACGGAGAGATCGAATCCGGCTATGCCGTCACCAAAAACCGCCCCCAGCGACCAGGTCTGAGCCTTTTGTGTTCCCTATGTCCACTCTAATGGGTAGTGACCATACGAATATGAACGCCCGCCACCGGTTCGGGTCTTTTACCCCATAGTTTTTTTCTCTTATGCCATCTAGTACCACTCCATCAATTACAGTCCTATTCTTCTAGATTCAACAGCCTTACGGTTCACAATATGTGCGGCAAATCCGCACATGTTGGTTGGGTTTCAATTAATCATACGTCTCAGGAATAGTCGTTCTGTGTTTGTTCAAGATTACGCATTTTCCGGTACGGTTACATTACACTGATAATTGGCCTAAGTAGTTTGTTTATGCGACTACAAATAAAGGTATTATAAAAATTAGTTAATTTAGAGAATAAATACCTTATATATCCTTAATATATACCCTTGTATTTTTCTAATATATGTTTTTGTATTTTTGTAGGAAAACTGTTAAATAAAAAAACGAACAATTGTATCATTACGGCATAGAATCCAGTAATAAGGAACGATGATAGCAAAATAAAATAAAATAAAAGATATTTTTCAACTTACATGTAGGTAATATAATTTTTTGTTTAAAAGTATATTTTCATTGGGTTACTTGGAAATAACATTTTAAGCAACTCACGAAACTTTTTTAACAAACTATAAAAAATTATCAGAGAAGATTCATTTGGCGAAGACCAAATTTGAAAAAATTATAAAGGAAATATATTCGGATAAAATTTATTACTTCCTCTTTTCTTTAAAAGTTATTTAAAAAAAAAAACAAATAATAGTAAGTTTATTTTCAAACAAAAATAAAAAATAAACAAACCTGGCAAAGTATTTTATGACTTTCTCGGCTACTTTGGTCATTAGTTTTATAATCGTTGAGCTTGAGAAAAATAAAAACGTTATTCTAAATCATTTATAATTTGGGAGCCCAAGTGTTAGGGAGCTTTTTTATTATCTATGATGTTTGCTAAAAAAGATTTAACCATTAAAATTCCCAAAGTTCGAATAAAAACCTTTTCACTTTAAAGGTTTCTTTATTCTGTGAGAAAAATTAATTTATAAAGATTTCTTTATAAATAAATGATCTTTAGAAAAAAATTAATCAATTAAAAAGATTAAAAAATTAATTAATTAGTGAACTGCTAAAAATATTGAAAAAAGAAACTAACTTTTATGAAGTAATGAAAAAATTAGTTTCTTATTTAGGGTCCGGTTTATAATATAGTTATCAAAATTACATTAATTTTAATAGCCCTTTACATGGCCGACCTCCGTGGCGCGAGTGGTAGCCTTTCAACCGGAGGTTTCGGGTTCGAATACCGGTCAGGCATGGCATTTTCACACACCCTACTAATCATTTATTTCATCATCTGATGTAATACATAACGGTGATTCCGAAGGTAAAATAAAAACACACCCAGAGAGAGAGAGCGCGCTTTAAGTTATTAAGAAAAACACACAAAAAGTAATTATTAATTAAAATTAAAAAGGTTAGAGCCAATAAAAGATTATGTTTAAACATAGGGAATACATTTAAAAAAATCTTTTTCTAAAATTATTCATTAAGCATAACAAATTTCTTAAGTAAATTTTTCTGTAAATCTAATACCTCTTAAATAAAGGTTTTTTTTAAACTTTATACCTCTTTATAAAGGTTTTTTTTTAAACTTTAAACTTTTTAAACTTTATCATAATGTCTTAACCTCCCCCCACATACACACACGCGCGCGCACGCGTGCGTGTCCCCCACAAGGTTATGTGGGGGGCACATACACACGCACGCACGCACATAAATGCACACATACATAAGTGTGTGGTAAGCATATACTCTTATAGAATTTCAAATGAGAAATATAGAAGAAAATAAATTTTTTTACATTTTAATTTAATGAATCTGCTTTGAATTTGTTTTGGCGCGATTCATAAATTAAAAATATTATCTTATGAGAGATATAATAAATTGATATAGTAATATGTAGCGCATTTATATTGGAGGAATAGTAATATTAATACCTTTAGTAGGCAGGTTTAGTGAAGTTTTTGTTATAAATTTTATCCAATTGCAGTAAATAATATGCAATTAATAAAGCCATAATTTCCTTTTTTAGTATTACAATAAATAAGAAGAAGGGAATGAAATACCATATGGAATTTAAAAAATGTTAGCTACTCAGACATTGTTCAAAAACATGAACAAGATTTTAACACGAGTTGTTCATTATTAAATAATAAACATGATGATAGAGCTTATTTACCTTATTGGTTTAGATTTAACTTAATTTTATGATAAATAAATTGAGAAATTTCATACTCGTTTTATGTAAAGTTTTAATTGACAATTTAATTGGATTCCAAACTAAATAGTGTTAATGGTTGAGTTTCTATTGGAATTTCTATGGAGTAATGTTTGTTTTGCAATAATGCCAATCAAGGATGAAGTATAAGCTTTCGCTTTAGAAATATAAACGTATTCCTTCGTGTATATGAATAAAAATGTATGAAAATATGTGCTACAATAAATTGTGTATTGCATAATTAAATTTTCTTTAGACACACACACTAATTATATATATATATACTTATATATATATATATATATATATACACTTACGAAATAAATTATTTTGATTAAATTTTGGGACAAATAATTTTTAATTAGCTTGAAAGATGGTTTCATAAACATTTAATTATCAAGAGTAGATTTAATTTATTTTCTTCTTTTTTTTTTTAATTTTGACATTTTTCTAAAATAGTAGTTATGTAGTAGTAGAACGTGTTGGAATAATGAATGGAGAGGATTGGGTTATAAATTAAATGCTGTTAAATCCTCTCCATACAAATGGAAAAGCGACGCGATACTGACTCGCCGTGAACAAATGGCGGTAACCTGACTTAGAATCGGTCACACGCGTATAACGAATTCATATTTGCTAACCACCGGCGAAGATAGACCAATGTGTGGTGTTTGTAATAAGCCACTTACAGTCAAACATCTAATGGAAGAGTCTGCCATATATGAGAACTTCAGATAGAGTTCCGGCTTAATAAATCGAATTGCTGCTGATTTGGAAAATGGAAACGAAGGAAAAATAGTTGCTTTTTTACACGCCAGTGGACTACTAACTAGCGTTTTTATTTCAATAAAATTCAAACTTCTTACGTTTGTATTTAGTTTTCTGAATATCATTTATTCAGAATCAATTCTCTACAAGTTTTTTTTTAAAACTTTTTCGTGTTTATTACCCATTTAAAAAAGTTATATTTAAACATAAAATACTATTTTTTTAAACAACCTTGTCATATTTTTTAATCCCAATCTTTTTTTATTTTTTCCAGATTTCGCAGAGCTGTTCTGAGGCCGGTTCTATTCCTGACACTTCTAACCTGCCTACTCCAGCCCATGTAATGCGTCGTACGCGATCTTGGCAGTTGATGATAGCCAAGTTACTTCCTCGGAGAAACTGCAAACTCCAATGGATGTCATCAGCGTTCGGTTGCGTAGTTTGGTTAGAGTACATGGAGGTTAATCGGCGAAGTCCAGCCACGTGACGTTCATGATGAGTAAGGAATATTGCTCTGCGGTTCGGTTATACGGTGTCAGGATATCTCAAGTCAGTACGTTATGGTAACTCGGCTTTTACCTTGATCACCACTTAACGTGGAGGGATCATGTTACTGAAAAAAAAACGTCGCTTGACATTAAGCTTAAGAAGATGTACTGTCGAGTACGAGATCACAACTTTCTTTGTCAAACAAGGTTCTGCTCTACAAGGCTTTTTTTTAAAACGATATGGATGTAAGGATTTGAACTCTGGCGAACGGCCAGTAACAGCACCGTGGAGGTCATTCCACGATATCAGAACCAACTTCTATGGAACATAAACCACGCGCCGTGGTTAGCGAGGAATGGTGATATCTACAATTAGTTATTCTATACGTTAGAGAGGAATTTGGACGTCTAGTTTCGAGGTATGTGTCCAGATTGGAGAAGCATATTAATGAACTCACTTTAAATCTGCTAGACAGTAACGAGGACGTTAGTTGGCTCCTATCAACTTAATGGGCCATCAATATTGTTAATTATGATCCGGTTGTGATTCGTTATGAAGATCCGATTGGCGGCTTGGTGCTCACGTTGTTTCTTGTTGTTTCAAAGTTATTTTTTCGTTTGCTGTTCTCTTTAAATTTGTTATTTATTTTGTTGTTTTAAGGGTAATGTTGATTGAAAATTCGAAGCCACTATCAAATGTTATTTACGTTATACTTTTGTTTGTTATGTTGTACTGTTTTGTATTACTTGAGGATTATCACTGGATGATCCTCTTTCAAGTGATGGTCAGTCATACGACTTACTTATAGCTTCAGTGTAGAAGTTGATTGTAAATATAAAAGAAATTCATCAAAAATCAAAATTTAATTTCATATAAAAACCACTTCATTTATTAATTTGATTGCCAAGAAATGGAGTCAGGCTTAATTTTACCGTAGGTCCAAAAATGTTTTACCAGCAAATACTCGCTAACAAAATGTTTCTGAACCTTCTTTGAAATGAAGTTTCTTCTTTATATTTTTACCAGTAGAACATGTCCTGAAAGCTTCTTAAAAAACGTCTTCGTAATCACTCTGTGTATAATATATTGTTTTCTTTACAGAAACATGTATCTTAATTAAAAAATTAAAAAAAGTCAAATTATTCGTTATATATTGTCCCTATAGTAAATAAAGAAAATTTTTATTTTTCACGATGCATACCATTGTAACTACAATCCGAAGGTTTTATTCAACTGTGCATTGTAAACTTTTTAATTCTTCATCTTTCCTAATAAGCCGGTTGGTATAGAATGAATTTAATTTTATTCTTGAGAATGGCTGTGTAATTTTCAGCTATTTCTAGTGTCTTATTTTGAGGTCACTTACTGTTAGGTAACTGTTAGGTAATACCTAACATACATACAAAATAAGTTTTCATTTTTTTTTTTTTTTTAGTACTACTTTTGATCCATTTTTCAAATAATTTTTTTTTAAATTAAAAATAAATCATCAATTAATGGTTAATCAATTTATAACAAAGATATATTGAATTCAAAATTATATTAATTATTAATATTTTAATAAATTATAATATATTTTGAATTTACAAAACACGTTTACGCATAAACATTTGTACGGAAACGGTACGGTATCTAAGTACTGCTATTTTTTACCCTCATTTTATAGATTTCAAACCACCCACGAATTAATTTTGTTCAAGTCATCAAAAACATATAATATTTTCTATTTATATGTTATTTACTATTAAGAATTCCATTAAAAAAATGAATAATAACAAACAACATTAAAAAATATCACTCTCATACAAAACTGGTTGTGTTAACTATTAATGTTTATAACTTTTGTAGTTGATAATCATCTCTTGTCTAATCAGATACTTTCGTTCATCGATCATAATATTATTATTAATAAAATATTATATTTTATGTATAAATACTTAAAATATGATGTAAAAAAAAATTAAAAAATAGTAATAAATTAAATGAAAGAATCCGAGTAATTTTAAGTTATTTTCACCTGAAGCGCTGTCAAGTAAAGACAATTCTAATATTAATTATTGTTGATTAAAGATAAAGTAAAAAAAAAAAAAAGATTGTGGCTCTCAGCTATCAAAATATTATTTATAGCTCTATAAACATAATACTCACATGTTATTATGAAAATGATTATGTCATGATTAATGAACAAATAGATGTTTTACAGTTCAACAAAATTATAGAATTTTATGAATAAATATAACCATATAATTTTTATTTATTAAATAACTGTGAAGTAATTCATAATCTTAACGTTCAAATTATTTAAATCTAAATTTGTTAAAAAAAATATATATATATATATATATATATATATATATATATATATATAAAATTATTAATTTTCATCTATGGTTTTAAGTACAAGGAAGTACTGTAATCACGAAAAATTTCAGATTTCAATGGAAATATCCATTTTGACTAGTTTCGGCGTGATGTCTGTACGTACATATCTCGCATAACATAAAAACGATTAGATTGTTGAAATTTTGGATTTAGGACTATTGCAAAATCTAATTCTGCACTTCCTCTTTTCATTGCAATCGACTGAACCAAAAGTGTCAAAAAAATCCAAAATCCAAAAAATAAATTGGATTTTGGACTTCTTCTTAATTGCAGTAATAAGCTATCATTGACAGCTTTTCAACATTTCATAAGTGGTACTTATTTTCATTGGTTCTAAAGTTATAGCGAAATAAAATTTTAATTAATAAAATATTTGGATCTTGCAAGGGAACGCACATCGGCTCGATTCAGACTTCATCTCCTTTTTCTTGTTTTTAAATTTCTTTCTTTAATTTATTAATTAATAATTATTAACCCGAGATTACGAAAAAAAAGTTTATAATAAGTAATAATTTAATAATAACAATAAAAATAAAATATGAAAAAAAAAATCAAAGATTTTATAGTGTTTTAAAAATGTGTTTATATAATCTAATAAGCATTTGTATAAATGCAACAGATTTTATGAAACATCTGATTATTTAATATTAATTGAAAATTATAATTTACAATCTTATTTTTTTTGGATTTTCGTACAGGAAAGTCATATAGGTGTTCACATCAGATTTAAAAAAATATAATTATTTTATTTATATATACGTTTTATAACGAATTAAAACGTATATAGTATGAGAAAAAATAAACTATTAACAATATAAAAAATCGCTTATTTCAAAAACAGGAATTAAAAATGAAAAAAAAATTGAGAAAAGTTAAATAATTAATCACGTACTAAGTAGCGTAGTTAGAGGTGTGGTTTCAAAATACAAGTCATTTTTACTCTGTCAGAATCATACTTATATATCCTAATTTGTAACTGACTTTTTCACAACACATCACCTAATGAGATAAGTGAGAAAAAGAATGAGTGGAGTTAAATATCTAGAATCTCCTAACAAAAAGAGAAGTACCTAATGGGTAGAAATAAATCATTTTTAAATCGAGTATATAACAAGTTGCTTTATATAACATTATGATTTATTGAACTATCATAAAGTACCTAACACGTCAAATAAGATGTTAATTAAAATTTTGTGAAAAAAAATTGGGGGATAATAAAATATTTAAATTTAATTTAAATATGTTAATTGATTAAAATATTATAAAACACTGGAAGAAAAATAAAATTCATCAAGAAATACGCGTATATATTACATAATTAAGTATAGAAAAATTATTATATGTAGATATTACATTCATGTACTACTCATATATCTTATATTCATAGATTTTAATAAATTAATTAAAAGGAATTTTTCTTGCTTAAAAATGCGTTTTATATTCCTTCCCAATGTTATACTAAATTAATAATTTTTTTATTTTCTTTAAATAAACCATCTACATATGTTTTCAAATCTATTAGTTGTATGAAAACCACAAGTACTACCCAATACAATTTCTTAACAAGCTGATCTAGATGAAACACTAACTTATCTAGTGAAATCTATACCTTTGCTGATTTTAGTGGCCGTCAGAAATATCGTAAATTGCAAATCATATTTCACTGATATAACGATTTTATCTGAAAGATGCTAATCCTTATTATAGTCAATATCATTTGTTGTTCTGCCTGTTGGCAGATCCCTTACTCCACCGTTTTCTCCATCCATGTCTGTCCCAAGTCTTCCCCTTGGAGTTTCCAGTCTCATCTCATCTCCACCTTCTCCATCTTAATCCTTCGTCTTCCTTGCTTTCCTTCTCCTTCTACTGATCTTTACAATTCTGTTGTCAAGATTCCACTTTATCTAACTAAGGCTTTATTTACTTTTGTGTGTTTCCTTCATAAGCGCTCTTACTTTTTTAATCTTATTATTTCCTCATTATTTAATTTATCAGTCTTACATTCCCCTTTGTTTTTCATACCCGCATATCAAATTAATTATTGCATTCTTTCTCCATATTCCTCAATTTGCACGCTGTACTTCCATACAAGCTACATCATATTAAAATTTGGCAATCTTCTTCCTTAATTTTAAGTACAGAATTTTACTATATAGTAAATTTCTCTTCTTTCTGAAGGATTCTTTTGATGTTAAATTCTCTCTTTTATCTAAATTGCTTTCCTTCAGTTTTCAGTGCCAATATTCCCAAAATATCTGTAATTTTTACTTATATTATTCTTCTTTACTTATCTTCATCGCTAAATCCTTTTATTTATTTATTTACATCGCTATAGTTTTGATTATATTTGCGTTTAATTCATGATGTTTTATGCTTTCCTCCAGGACTGTTAACAATCTTTGAAGCGTGGGTATGAATTAGCTAGAATTACCCTATCATCAGAAAAATTTTCCTCCTTCTGATTTTTTCCTCCTTTATTTATTCTTTGTTCTTTTTTCTCACAATTTAATTTCTCTTTCTTGTCATATATTTAATGTAAATAAACCATTTCCCTAAAAGAAAGCATTCTTGTTTAAAAGCTCGACCATGTCCCACCCAGTCAGTCATATTCTTATTTATGTTCTTTGCTGCTGTTTGTTTCATATACTCGTATAATTATTTAATTTACCTTTTTTTATTTCCATTCTAATTTTTTCACTTTTAGAAACTCGTTTCATTTTTCTCATTCTGTCTAATGTCTTCTCTAAATCTATGAAATACAGACTCATTCTTCTTAATCTCTCTAACCATCCTTAGTAGAATAATCGAATCTCTTGTAGCTTTTCCTTTTCTGAAGTCAAACTGTTCCTCCCTTGCATTTTTTTTTTTCATTATTATTACCATTCTCCTTTTAGAACTCTTAATAGTACTAGGGCTCGTAAAGAGTATTTTCAAAGTAAAAATTATTAAAATTATTTTTCTTAGTTTTGTATATTTTCTGGTACAGTTTTCTTTGGAAATGGTATCATTATTGTTTATAAAAAGTTTTCAGGCAAACACAGTTCAACTATTTACATTCCTTCTTCCTTTAAGTATCTTTTAAATTCTATCACAGTTCATATACTCTAATCGATTTTTTATTCTTTATTTTTTAAATTTCTTTTTACACTTTAATTTTTATTATAGATGGTGCTGCATCCCCTTCAGATATTTCCCGTTCCTTTTTTACATTTAGTTCCATGTTTCTCTCGATTCATATGCAGATTCTCCATGTATATCTTCTATTTTCTCTTACTTCTTTCTCCTCGTGCAGCTTTTAATATTCCCTCTTTATTTGTCCCATGTAATGATCTTCACGTTCCTGTACATCATATCATATTGCCCTTTTTTTTCTCAATAATACTGCACTTTTCCTTCAACACCTTTCTCTAGCTTTCTATGTTTGCATCTTAACTCTGTGGTAAATTTGTGAAAAATTACCCTTTCAAATTCTACAGCATACATCATTCTTTCTTCTAATTTGTTTAGGATTTCTGTAGTTGCCCATGATTTCTTGGCTCTATTTTTCTCATAATAGCATATTTCTTCCTCTGCTGTTTCCAAAGTAGCATTTTTTATTCTCATTCAATTTCCTCATATTTTTATTTTCTTTTTTCCTTTCTTTACCTTCTTTAGCTATTCTTACCTGTTGTCTGTTTAAATAATTACTAAAACTTTCTAAGTTCAATTTCTCATTTATCTACAACACTTTCTCTACCTTCTTTAAAGCTATTCTCATTTACATCATAAGTAGACCATGATTCCAATTGGTAAATATATCTGGTAATCCAGTTTCTTCCATAACAGCATTCTTATGATTTCATCTACCAAATATGGTATATATGATAGCATCTTTGTTTCTTGGGGACACCAACATATATCTTGTACTTTTCTGGTTTTTAAAACTATGTTTTCTTATTAATATTCTCTTCTCTTGGAAAATTCTTACTAATATCTTCACACTTCCATTCGTTACCCCTAAGCAACATTTTCAAAATACAGTTCCCTATTCACCTTCTTCAACCACAGAATTCCAGTCTCCCATCAGTAACTTATAGGTATCATTTTCCGATTTTATTACATTTTCAAATGTTTCATCTAATCATTATCTTCTTTCTCATAATTTAATGCTGGCATGTATGCTTGTACTAAACTAAATCTTTTGGTAATACCAAAATTATTAATGATATTAATTTATATAATAATATTTTCTGTTATCGTTTTGCTACATCATAATTATTGTTACTCTGTTTTTTCCTTACTTCCTTCAAAATAGCATATGGTAAGATAACTCCTCCACTCTTCATTTCACCATATCTTTCCTCTCTTACTTCACTCAATCATAATATATCTAATCTTCATTTAGAATAACTAAATTCATTATAATCAATTCAAAAAAAAAAACACATTTTGTTTAATTAAATTTCAGTATAATGTAAGTTAAATTAAATATAACTGAATCCATTAAAGAAATTACATGTTTATTTAAAAGAAAAAAGACCAATTTTGGCAGAAAAATGTTACACTTTAAACTAAACCAAACATCTATTTTATGCAGGCTGGTAAAGCATTTACAAAACAAAATTATTGTATAAAATAAACGAAAGTAAAAAATCAATTCATATATACATTTATACAAAATGTTTAAAACTATCTCCAACACTATTTCACACAGGTGATTTAATTATCATTAGGTATCCTGGTCTTTTATGTCTACCGTTCATATTATTAAAAAACCATTTTTACAAATTTAAGTGTTTATTGGTAGATTAAATTGTAACTCGACTCACCTAAAAAGCATTTATTGATTGTAATATGTAGTTTTTTGAATTTTCACAAAAAAGTACTAGAGATAATATTTATAACACTAACTTTTTTTTTCTTTTTTTTTAAATTTTTCATGTACACAACAAATACAGTTATTTATAGAAAGTACACTTTGAAAATCACTGATTTTTCTCATAATATTTGTTCAAAAATGTCACTAACGTTACATTTTACGAACGAATAGAAATCAAGGTGTAATGTTTACTAATCATTGTATTGAACATATATCTTAAAAATGTAGATATGTTTTTAAGAATTTATTCTTTCACCAATTGAACTTATCCAAATATCTTTTCTTTTTTTGAAATACTCGTATCAATAAACTCATAAATCAACTATTAAATATAGTTGTAATATTTCGATTAGCATTCGATGAAAAAAGGATTATTAAACATTGGTACAGAAATTAAATTAAAGTTAAAAATACCTCCAAAGTAAAAAATAGTTAATAAATAATAAGTTAAAAAATTAAAAATAAAAAGTAAAAATAAATTTTACTGTAGTATATACAGTGAGTTTAATACTCGTGTGACTAAGTTGTAACTATTTAATATAAAAACGATGATTTTGTGATTTAAATTATTGGATGATTTTCTAGGAGAACTAATGAAAATCAGCGTTATCTAATGAAAGAAGATAATTGCAAATTACTTCAATCGTATTAAATTTCTATTTATAAAAGTTGACTAGAATGACTTGATTTTATTGATAAGTCGAAAGCTATAAAATGGTTACAGTTCTTTTAATTTAAAATAAATTAAATAAAGAATATTTTGGAAAATTTATAAAAGTTACTTACATAGTATATATTTTGATAGAATTCCAAAACTAAAATAATGTATCAGAATGTTATATTATTGAGAATAATCATATAGCTATTTCAAAACTATTATAAAATAAATTTAATGCCAAACGTATAATATTAATGTTTATATACATAAATAATATTTTATTACATGTAATTTGAAGAAAAAAAAATTATTGAGATAAAATCTGTCAGATATTAACTTGATTTTGTAGAAAATATATAAGTATTTTAAAACTTTTAAAAATTGTATAGAATGAATCTCTCAAAAACAATAAGATAATATATTAATTTTAAATATAATACTGATTAAATTTTAAATTTATCCAGGTTATTTTACGTTCAAGAACCATTAAGCAAAGAATTTAAATTGCATCGTTACACATTAATGTGAACATTAAAAAGTTTTCATACAAATTTTGTTGTAAATGCAGCGAGTGCATTGAAGCATTTCAGAAACTACAATAATTTCTTTATACAATTCAATTAGGTCAATTTTAAAATTGGCTCACATGTATGCTGCATCTAATTTACGTTTTACTTCACACACACACACACACACACACACACACACACACACACACACATATATATATATATATACACACACGCGCACAAACAAAAAAAAAAATTGAAAAAAATTGAAAAAAAAGAGATTTTGTAATAAAATTACAAAATTATTTGTGATTACTTAATTTATAAAAATATATTTTACTTTCCCGAGGAATATAACTTAAATTATCGGAATAGCTATAAAGCTATATTAAAGGGAAGAGTGTAATGATCTTGTCAAAATTGGATGTCGGTTTTTCTTTTCTAAATATTTACGATTTATAGTACATCTAGTACAACTAGTACATCTAGACAAAAAAAAATCATATGTGCTCGTGTATACGTACATGTGTACATATGTACGTACGTGGTGAATGTCTCGCATTGCTTTTGACCTTATATCTCATGATTGACCGTAAGGATTTTCTTAAAATTTGGCTTAAATATTTCTATATATGTTGTTTTGATCATATTAACTTTTTTTTTCAAACTTCGCTTAGGGAGTGTTGGATATCGCTGAAAACCACTTTTCATTTTTTTTTTCAGTGGTATTTTGGAGAAATCTTTATTAAAGCAAGATTATGACGGACAATGCGTATTAAATAATCCAAAAAAATTTGATGTGTTCATCATATGAATCCCTTTTACGCCTGTTAAATTAAATATACACATTCTTTTAAAAAAGTAATAAAAATTTATTTTTAAAAGTAATAAAAAAAAAGCTAAAAGTAAAAAAATAGAAAAGTAATAAAATTTTATTTTATTAATAAATTCTGATATATATATATATATATATGTATATATATGTATAATTGTTATTGAATTATTATTTATCGTAAAACTTTTTCCACAATGACAGGTTAATAATTATTAATAAATATTAATCATATTAAGTCAGTTTTATTTGTATAATAATATTATAAACGTAATATGTTACAATAATTCTGGAACGATATAAAAGATTTTAAATAATAGCTTTATACATTTACTTTTTTTTTTATGAAAAAGAGAAAGCATTCATGATTTTTCCCAATATTTTAATAAAAAGTAGCATAATGACTGTTTATGCAAAAAGCATAAAACTGTTTATGCAAAGTCAAAACAAACGTTTGACTACCAGGTTCTTTTTAAAATCTAACACAGTTTCTTTACCTAATTTTAAAATACGATGCACTCATCAATGTTTGATTTTTTTAGTATTTCTATTTTTCTTTATACATTAAAAGTTTTTAACCACATATTGGAAGGAATAATAGTTAATTTTTTTTTTCAAATAAATGATTGAGGTATACAATACCTGTCATTCAAAAAAGGTGTGTCTTTATTTAGGGTAACGAGTAATAGAAAAGTGTTTTATAGCTTGAATCTTTATTACATTTTTTATAGAGACATCTCTGAACTGTTTCTACACAAACGACTTTCTCATTCAAAGTTCTTACTTTTATGTGTTTTCATGAAGATTTCGTTTTCAATGAAACAAAACCGTAACACAGACAGTAACGTTTGTTATATGGAAGGATATTCTATTAATAATGAATCTTTATAATGAATGAATATGTGTCTGATTATACTCGTAATATAATGACGTAGTCTATTAATATTCATTCACTGTTATAATTTTTTGTAAAGAAGTTTAGCTATTGCTGAAATTTATTTTTCTTATTTAATTAGTCTACTTCTTAAACGTATTTTTAATAATTATTTTCAGTTCATTCTCTAATTAAACAATCGTCTCCTGTAATTTTACTGATACGTGAAGTCGAAAATAACATTTTTATTATTTGACCTCGTGTGTAGAAATTCGCAGGACAGAAAATATAAATTTCCTCTTTAACCCTTTCACGAATATCACTATCATAATTAAACATTTATTAATCTAACATTTTGCATAATACGAAGTGGTAACTTTTAATAATTATTTTTTAACATTAATGAAAAATAAAAAAATTTATGAAGTTGCTAAAACAAAAAAATATGAAGCCTTACTATAACAAAATTTAATTAAAATTTTCATTAACGCTTGATTTATAATGCACTTTATTTCATATTAATTGATACCAAATCAAAGTACACTATAATTGGAAATTTTAATTTAGTTCAGTAAAATCGATTACATTGAGTAATTAAATGTATATAAATATTAATTTGATAATAAAATATATATATGAATAATAATTATAATAGATATATAATTTTATATACCATATATTTTATTAAAAAAAAGTTTTTCTTTTTCTCACTTCAATAATATATAAACGCTGAGATGCTAGTTGCTCAGACAAAACTGCCTTTCCTGTCAGGTGAAATGCAGTTTACTGAATCCGAAGGAGCACTAAAAATATTTTAATAAAGATATTCTGAAGTTCTCATCATAAAGTCTGAAATATCGAATAAAAATGACAGTAACACTATCTTCATTTCAAATTGTTATATTTTTTTAGTTATGCGGATTAGTTTCATAAGTCAACCTTTTGAACACATACATCTTTTTCCGAAAAAGAAACTAAATTCCGTATAGAAAATTATAGCACAAATATTTTAAAATTATATGAAAAAAATATCTTTATTTTTTCATATAAGGAAAAAAATATAGACAGTGGTGCAAATCAACTTTATTTTATTATTACCATATAAATTTAGGCTTCATTTAATAAACCAAGTAAACTAGCTTCAAGGTGAATTAAATGATTTTACACTAATGTGATTTCACTAACATATTATTATAACTGAGTAAAAATATTAAAATTATATGTTTCAAAAAAATAATAATCGTAATATTTCATTAATGAAAAGAAAATAATATAAAAGTTTAATAAATTTTTATTTTCACCTCCATATAGAATTGCCTTAAGATCATTCAACCCTCATCCTACCAATAAAATAATGTTTCATTATAATATATTTTTTTGAAAAAAAAAACAGAAATTAAATTAGTCCAAAAAAAAAATTGTAAATATTTTCTATATTTAGTTAAAATTTTAAATAATTTCATTACACGTCTGCCCAAAAAGGAATGTAATGTATTTAGTGTGTATGTATGTATGTTTATTCCACCGTAGCAGCTAAGCGGCTGAACCGATTTAGATGTACGACCCCGCGTTGGAATCTTTACGTTACCAGGAGTGTCATAGGTTATACAAATATAAATATATATATATATATATATACATATTTAAAAATTTGAAAAAAAATTATATACGAGGGTGGTCTGAAAAGTTTCCGACCTCAACATGAAGATAGCAGCACTCGTCGGTGGCAACACTCGAATTTCGTTGTTCATCTGTTGACAGTTACTCAC
>JAAAKQ030477620.1:0-13144 GCA_010016005.3 Zanna intricata
TTGTTTAACCTCCAGAACCACCATTAAGGTATATCTTCAGAGGATGAGATGAATGAATTGTAGCGTGTGTGAAAAATATCATGCCTGACTGGGATTCAAACCCGGGGCCTCCCGATGAAAGGCTGAGATGCTACCACTTGGCCACGGAGGTCGGCAGGTTTCGTAATGAACAAGAAGATAGGGAAGAGAGTAGATTATTTTAAAAAAATTAGCATTGTAATCGGGATAAAATCAAAGCCTAAGGCAACAAAGATTGTTAACTTTTATATGTCTACAAGTGCCCTCAATGATGATAATGTAAAGTGTGTTTACAGAGAAATTGATAAAGCAGTTAAATACATAATAGAGGATGAAAATTGATTAAGTTGGAAATTGGAATGCAAGCATTAGAAAAGCCAAATAAGAAAATATTGTAGGTGAATAAGGCTGAGCAAAAGGGATGAAAAATGGGTCCGACTTATTGAGTTTTGCATGAAGAATAATTTAGTAATTGCCAAACCCAGTTTAAAAATTATAATAGAGGAATATATACCTGGAAAAAGCCTGGCAATTCTACAAGGTATCAGATAGATTATATCATGATTAAGCAAAGATTTAGAAATTATCTTGTCAACTGCAAAGCATATCCAGGAACAGTGGTAATGAAACTTAGATTGGGGTTTAAAAACCTAAGAGAAAAGCTGTCAGATGAATCGATGGAATTTAGAGAAGCTTGAGGAAGAGGAAGTAAAGAAGATTATTGAGGAGGACATTGCAAGAGGTCTGAGTAAAAAAGATAAAGTAGAAAATGTAAAAAAAGAATGGGACAATGTTAAAAAGGAAATTCTTGAATCAGCAGAAGAATGCTAGTGATGAAGAAGGTAAAAGGAACTATCAGGAACAGTTAAGAAATACTATAAACAGGAAGTGCAGATTAATGAAAGAAAACTGTTAAGAAGTGGAAAGAGAAATGATCACTGGTAAATTAGGCAGAGCATACAGGAAAGTTAAGCATAATTTTATGGTACATAAGTTAAAATTAATAATGTGTTAGAATAAGGTGGAAACTGATTTATAATATAAATGAAAAGGTTGATATGTGGGTGGTTATACGAAGGAAACGAATTAGAGACTGATATTATAGAAGAAGTCAAAGAGGATGAAAAGGGAGATACTATACTGAGATCTGAATTTAATAGAGCATTAAAGAATATGAATGGCAGAAAGGCTCCTGGGATAGACGGAATATCTGCAGAATTACTGCGCAGTGCAGGTAAGAAAGCAATGGATAGATTATACAAACTGGTATATAATATTTATGAAAAAGAGGAAGTGCCATCTGACTTCTTTAAGGGTTATTGTCATAGTACCAAAGAAAGCAGGAGCAGAAAAATGTGAAGACTACAGGACAATTAGCTTAATTACTCATGCATCAAAAATATTAACTAGAATTCTGTACAGAAAAATTAAAAGGAGAGTGTGAGAAGTGATAGGAGGAGGCCAATTTGGTTTCAGGAAAAGTATAGGGACGAGAGAAGCAATAACAACAGGTTATTTATGTTTAATTATTTAATATATAGTTGGTAACTTTTTAATTAAATATATTAGTGTAATGTAATATCTACTTAGCGCTCAATGTTATTTACTTTACCTGAAGTATTGATAATAGCTTTTAGCTGAAGTTCTCTGTAGCAATATTTTTTAAAAGGATAAAACAATATTTTTACATTTTTTTTCTTATTTTCAGTGTTTATATACACTTTACAATATTTGGTTTATCAATCTGGGTATGAATACAGATGAACAGCATTGTGACCTGTGCAGTCTGTGGTGGATGGTCATCCTCAACTTTGATTTGGGTGTTGCATTTACTGTGTATTTTCTTCTGGCAAATTAAAAGAAAGTACATAGTTTAAAAATCTTGCAAATATGAAAGGATGTTTTCTCATGATGATACGACTGACTGCAATCTCATTAGAATTCAATAATGTGAAAAATTAATTCAAAAACAGTACATAATTTTAGTTATTCAAACAACTAAAACCATACTTATTGAATAACAAATCATTTTGAGAAAACCACATAATTGATCAGTTCGTTCAAAAATTACGGGACACTATATATTAAGTTTCTAGTTGAAAAATATAATTGTTCTGTGGGTCCATCATTGAAATAAAAAACACTTTATTTCACATTTTAAGGATTTTTCTAATTAATGCTGATAAGCATCTGCTGTAGCAGCATTAGTTAGAAAATGACTAAAACTGCAGTGATGTGTGTGTGTGTGTGTGTGTGTGTGTGTATATATATATATATATATATATGCACGTTAAATAAATGTGAAGCCAATGCTCTCATTTACATTCAGATTTTAACCTAAGATATATTATTCAGAGGCAAAATATTGATTCTTTTATGATTGGATTGTAATTTTAATATTGGGCTAAATTTGAAACAATAATTTCAACTTTTGAACATTCTAAACTGAAGGTCTAAGCCAAGTGATATAGGAGTTAAATGTAGGTTCCTAAAAATTATTGTAAACTTAACCATTAAGAATAAATCTAAATAAAAGAAGTGCTTGTCCAATCCATCTTCACCAAAATAATCTGCATTTCTGATTTAGGATTTATTCCCGAGTCTGTAATCCCAAAAAGACTTTCCTTATAAGATGTGAAATACTGCTTATTATAATCATGAAAAATTTTATGTTGGAGTATACTGTAGAATATTATTTTAGCATTAGTTTATTTTATAATTTGACACAGTTGTCACTTAACTTGTTATTATTTATTTACTCTATTGTATTAAGGTTGTATGTATGATTGCATTGTTTTTATAATAGAAAATGTAATTTGTTGCCTTAACCTATCTGCCCCACTATTCGTTATGGATATCAGCTTGTAAAGTACCTGAGATTTAAGTGACTCCAGAGAATTGTTTTCTTTCTGAGTAATATATTAAATTCATTCATTATGCAGCCATTCGCTTAGTGAAGAGGTTATAGGCAAAATATGTTTTTGGTCAGGGTTGACATGTGATATACAGCAGAAAATTTGTCTTAGTGAAGAAGGTATTGGAAAACTACTTTTCTTTATATTTTCTGTAATAAGCCTGAGATAAGATCTGATTTTTATTTAGTATCAATACCTCATATCAGAATGTTTAATACTCCAGAACAACTGTTGTAGTTATGGCATGAAGCAAATCAAAATGCGATTAATATAAAGCAACTCCAGAAGAAGTTTAATATGTTTTGACAATTAAGTAAAGTAAGTAATTGTATTGTTAAGTTGAACTATAGAAAATTATGAAAAAATGAGTATTCCTTCTAAAAGCTGAATTTTGGCAAATGTTTATCGTTTAATTACATAAGAATGTTAATTTTATTTTAATGTACATTTTTATTTTATTGTAGTGGAATTTCATAAAATATTTGTTCCAATGCTTTAAGTCCATATATATCTAGAAAAAAAAAAATTAAACCTAAAGTTAAAATTGTTTTGTGTTAATTATTCTTTTTTTTTCTTTTTTTTTTATTAGGAAATGGCAAGTGATGAAATGAAGGCTCTAAGAAATAAATTTGTTAAAGAATCAATTGATGATGCCCAGTTAGCAACTGTACAAGGTACAAAGACTGATCTCCTTAAATGTGGAAAATGTAAAAAGAGGAATTGTACTTATAATCAGGTAAGATTCAGTATTTTATTTATTGTTGCCTGAAATTGTGTGATTATTTTACAAGAGAAATTAGTATTAAAAACATAATTGTTTGTTTCTCTTGATTTATTGAATATAAAGGTACACACCTATGTATATAACATTTCTATGCATATAATTATTTACAAGCATATGAGAGAAAAACATTTTTGCCTAAGGTCATAGTTACTCACACAATTTCTATTTCCCCTCTTCATCAGATCTAAAAGACTTGCCTCCCCATCACCACTTTGAAATTCCAAAAACATGCAGCCAGTGCAGTTGGTTCTTCAGAAGATCAACATATGTTACACTGGTAATAGTATTCTTAGATACGTAATGCTCCAAAATTACTTCTTATTTATTCCAAAATAAAATTGGCGTTAATATTTGCTGGCATTGGTATTTTGAAGAATTTTTTTCAGTTTTGGTGAAAAGTTAAAATGCCATCTTTTGTTTCCTTTTTTCATTACTTTCCAGTTGGAGATAGTGGACCCCCTCTCTTTTTCTGTTTGCCTCCGTAATTACCATAAGGTATTACTTCAGAGGATGAATGAAGATGATAGTGGCAATTGTGGACCCAGGTTCATCCAAGATGACAATTCTTCCTTGAGAACGTTCATCTCTAAACTGTTATCAAAGTTCCTCAAAAGCATTAACACATTCATTCAGTTCTGCAGTTAGGTAAAATGGAACCCACCATGCAGATTCATTAAACTATAGAGCATCATTGCCAGTATGATGTTCTGATCCAAGGATTTGCACATCACATTCTGCCGGAATATGATTCAAGATTTGTGATCCAGAAAGGTGGCATTTCATTCAGTTAGATGACAAATTTATTTTTGCTGTGACTTTGACTGATGCAAAGGTCATTGGCATTACTACTAGCAAGTGGTGACCCAGACTCAGTCAAGGAGAGTGTCACAGAAATAACATAAACAAGCTTGGTAATTGTCAACTTCTATAAAACATATGTCTCTTATAAATTGATTCATTATCATCATTAAAACTTGTTTGTTACATTTTGAATCTGTAGGTTTGTCACTTCATATGATAATTACTGTAAAAAAGACTGATCATAATATTGTGGTTTGTGTCCTTATGTTAGTTGTATTTGTTCTTGTATGTATGTATTTTCTCTTTTAGTTGATTAAAAAGTAAATATGCTTGAAAATAGTCTGTAATATTTCATTATAAAATTTCACTTACTCTAAATTCATATATATATATATTTTTATTATTTTAGATTACAAATCCTTCAACATATTATGGGTTTCACACAGCTAATATTTATTTACTATATTCTAATGAAGCTGTACAACTGCACATCTGGCCACTTCTTGGCCCAACCCACATCAAAAACGTTGGGTGTTGCCTCATTTTGTCTTGAGTTATTGCAATTTTTGTGTTTTCAGCATTTTTTTTACCATGTACCTAGGAAGAACCCATATTCATTCATGTCTCTCGACTCAAAAGTTAAGGAAAACTTTTGGATTAGGCCTCAGTAGGTAGAACTTGATTCTCTGAGTATTTTAAGCCATTGTCCATGTCAGTAGGTCTGAGTAGGTCTTGAGTTATTGTAATTTTCATGTTTTCAGCATTTTCTTACCATTTTATAATATAAGGAGTGTTCATGTTAATTATGAAATTGAATTCATCTCCTAAATTTTGATAATTGGCTTTCCACAGTAACAATATCAATTTGAAAGGTGTTTGCTTATCTATTTTATTTTTATAAGATATTTAGTGCCATAGATGTTCTTTAAAATTATTTCTGGTTCGCTGTGGACACAACTTCTACATATCATTCATACTTCAGCCATTTTAACACTACTATGATTGCATTTATCCATTTTATATTACATATCAGACTGTTCTGATTAAAACAAAAAACTGTATTTCTCCTGACTTTAATATACATGTTACAGTTGTTTATTCCATTTCTGATTATAGTAAACAAAGATAGTAAGTGGCTTTATTTTAAATACTATGAAATGGTATATTTTACAAGTCATAATGACTTTTACCTTACAAACATTAAATGTAGAATTTAAGCAGAAAATTGAAAATAAAAAAAAAATATTTATTGATTCTAACCAAGGAAGTCAAATATAAACTAAGTAAAATTTTCATTAAGTACTTACTTTACTTAATCTAAAACTTTACTTTAAACTAAGTAAATTTAAGTAAAATTTTCAGTTTTTGTTGGCATGGAGTGTTATCTCTAATTTTTTTATTAGCTGTGAATTTGTTAATTTCATGTAATAAACAGTTTTTTTCTTAAAATGCTTTCTGATTTATTATACTTGTAAATTGTCATAAATAAAAAAATTCATACTCATAAAAATCTGTTGTTTGTAAAATTATAAATCTATTTTGTATTTATACACTGTAGTGCAGTTATGTTTTATCAGGACTTAATTAACATAGATCGTGGATACGACTGTTCTTTGGTGGTTGGGTTTCAACTAACCACACTTCTCAGGAGTCGTCGACCTGAGATTGTACAAGACTACACTTCATTCACATTCATACACATTATCCTCATTCATCCTCTGAAGTAATACCTTACGGTAGTTCCGGAGGCTAAACAGATAAAGAAAGAAGGACTTAATTAACAGCCCACCGGGGGCTGGTGGTTAAAGCGACATCTCAAATCGGCTGATTTCGAAGTCAAGAGTTCTAAGGTTCAAGTCCTAGTAAAGGTAGTTATTTTTATTTGGATTTGAATACTGGATCGTGGATACTGGTGTTCTTTGGTGGTTGGGTTTCAGTTAACCATACTTCTCAAGAGTGGTCGACCTGAGATTGTACAAGACTACACTTCATTCAGTTCATATGTATATCATCCTCTGAAGTAATACCTTACGATAGTTCCAGAGACTAAATAGAAAAAGAGAGGATTTAATTAACAGAATATCCACATAAATTACATGTATAGCTCAATTTTTTTTGAAGTAGTAAGTTTTATTTTATTGATTTTTTGTCAGTTACTTCTGAAGTATGAAATTTAATTAAAGAATGAATGCTCATCCATGCATTTATACATGAACACATACAGACATTCTCTCTTCCCCCTCACTCTCTTTTTTTTTTTCTCGGTCTGCCTGCCTGCCTTCTGTCTCTGAATAATGTTGATATGATTAGATTTCATTTTATCTATCTACTGCACACTGTGTGCAGATTCCCTGAAAATTAATTTTTTTTTGGGGGGGGCAAAGTATTAATCAATAAATGATAAATTCCTTATTAATGTAAAATTTGCTATATTTTTAGCAAAAATTAAGTTTGTGATATCATGTTAATTTCATTTACAAGTTAATAACAGAATCATGGTTTTTTCTAAAGGTACAAACAAGGAGTGCTGATGAACCTATGACAACATTTGTTATGTGCAATGAATGTGGCAATCGATGGAAGTTCTGCTAAGTTGTGTAAGATTTTTTTACATATTTATAGATTAAGTGGTTTATACTTGAAGTGATTTGTGTTTATTTACCTCAGTTCATTGTTTTGTTACATTGATGTTGCTGTTATGATTATTACTACTATTCTATTGTAAATCTATAATGAAATCAATATTAAAGAAAGATATTGTGGCCAACAAAGTGTAACATTATTTTAGGATGCATTAACCAATGATTGTATTTATATGTATGTTGATAAATATTATTATTTACATTAAATGTAAATGCTTTTCATTTTATATAAAAAAAAAATAATAATAAATATATTGTAGTACTAAGTTTATATTATTTTAGGGAAAATAATTTATTATTGAGGTATTATATTACTATTTCCTTAGAACTATCAGAAGGTTGCACTCATTTTGACAGCAAGATAAGTGATATTATATGAAATGTATTGTCATTTTTTTATACTTTAATACAAATATTAGACCTTATTTAGTATATTCAAGGTTACAATTTTTAAAATTCTTCTTTTTAAACAATAAAGATATGAATTAATAATATTTATATTATATAATATGTACATAATATAGATGGATTGCATTATTAATGTCTGTGTACACTGCATGTTCAATTCAAAACTATTAGTGACTGTTCAGTATAATTTATGTTTTATAACTCCTAAGATATTGATCACAATTGCTACATTTTAATGGCAATTACTTAATGAGGAAGATTTATTAGATTAAACTATACGTTTAAGAGTAGTTGAAACGTAACAGTAAAGAAACAAAGAAATTTTGGTGGGCAGCAATTAAGATCTGAACTATTTGTTGCAAGTTAATTTAATTGAAACATATGTATCTAATTTCTAATATCTACAGTTTTATTTTTCATATATCAGTTAGATTGTTTTTATCTTTGAAATTTTAAATAATTACAAAACAACATAAAAGACAATAAAAACTATTCATTTTAATTACAGCCACAATACCTTGTAAATTAAATACCTAATAATTGAAATTTTCAGTTTATAAAATTTCATAAACATCTAGCCAATATTATTAAGTTTGAAAAGCATTAATATTAGATGAAAATATATATTATTTCTTGTGAATTTTTGTTATTTTAAATATTAAATTTTATTTTTAAAAATTGAAATTATTTTTTAGCTTTTATTTTTATTTTTTTTAGATATTTAAATTATGACTATATAAATTTAATTGATAGATAAAAATAATTTTTTATGTGATAAATGTATTTACAGTAAAGTGTGATCATGAAAACCTTTTAATCTCTTCTTTTTTAAAAAAACAAAAAATATATATATATATACATAGTTGGTTTCTAAAAATCCTTGGTTTAATGTTATAAAATTATGCATTCTGTGTATATACTTAACTTTTTATAAGCTTCTATTACTTTATAAGAGTAGTAAGCCAAATTTTTGGTATGTTTACATAATAAACTTACTAAAAAATTATCAAGTATTACCCTCATGGTGGTGCTTAACTAGATTATCAGCATAAATAATTATAAACATTTTATCCATGTTGATGTCAAACAATTTAGGATATTTAAATTTTATAATTCTTTCTTCACCTTCTGAAGCTGGCCAATAGCTATAGCTTTGGCTTCAGAAGGTGAAGAGTAGAAGTTAATGTTTAACTGACTTAATTTATAGGGTTTTTTATTTGTTGCTTATGGATGTCTTAAAAACATCTCCAGTGTAAAAATAAGTTTTTTTTAGCAGGTTGTATGATATTTTTATGATTTCTTCAGAATACATGTAATTGATCATGTAAAAGAAAAATTGTTTCTAGAAATTGTGTTTTAGTTTTTTTTTTTTTTTTCATGTAAATCTTATCTAACCTATCTGTGTTTTTCAATTATTTACTTTTAAGTTCTTCAGTCAAGACTTGTACTACAATAGTTTGCATATAAATATTGGAATAATTAATTACTGCAAACAAATATTATTAGTAACTGTTGATAACAATCTATACATTTTTTTATTTAATAATTACAGCGTGTTTAATTTTATTTTAGTAAGGATGAATAAATAAAGTAGATCTATAAAGAGAAAAAATCTTATTCAAGGATATTTCTTATCTAGTAACTTATTTAAATAGCAGCTTAAATAAAAAATATTGATCTTCTATTATAATATTCATATTTTTAGTATCTGAGGGTGGTGTATATATTAGAAAACTCTATTTACTGATATCAACTTGATCTGATTTATAGTTTTATATTTAGGTTTTGAAATTTAAAAACATTAATGTATATAAGTCTAGTTAAACATGTCTTAAAAACTTTTGTTCCAAGGAACTGTTGCACAAATTTTATCAAAAAATGCATTGTTTTTTTATTTATTTTGTATAATTCCCATTGAACTTCAATTCAAATCATGAAGTAGTATAAAAAGATCTGAGTTAACAGAAATTTTTTTATAGTTAGAATAGTTTAACATTATGCTTCAGAATAAAATAAAGATATTACTGAAAGATACATACACGTCTTTTGCATCTCTAAATGTACCGGAACAAAAATTACAAACTATGAAAGGTTTATTTGCTTAAACAAATTTATTAAGTGATAGAATGAAATGTAACAGTTTAGTTTTTTGTAGAAAATTTAGAAAAAGGTTTCTTCCACTGAACAGTTGTTTTTCTCATTGTATATCTGCTGCTGTTAGAATATTAGATGTTTGTCAACCTCATTCTAAACTTGATTCTTAATCTGGCATAAATTAAAAATTAAAAAATCAAAATAAGAAATTAAATGTGAAAACCATTTGAAAATAATGAGTACTTTATAATCAGAAATTAAGGTATCACTTTAACTATTATCAAACCGTACAATTCTTATTAATTTCATCATTAGCTACAGATTAATAATCTTCAGCAATTTCAAATAAATACTAAATACCTCCTCCTAGACTGAGCTATAATGGAAAAATATTGTAGAAGCCTATTTATGCACAAAACCTATTATGCACAAAATAATGGAAAAATATTGTAGAAGCCTATTTATGCACAAAACCCATTTTTATTTTGTGCATTGGAATTATGACTAATAATGTATACACCATTCAGAGATTTATCTCATAAAAAATTCACTGTTTCACTATTTTATCACTAATTCTAATCACTGTTCTATCAGGAAGCAATGCAAGATAAGTAATAACATTATTATTATTTTTGTAAGTTAAGTTGTAAAATTTTTAAGTTTTAACATGTGAATTCTTGCCATATTGATCCCTACTTTGATTCCCATTAAATATCTTTTTTAGCATTTCTTATAAAAAAATTCTGTTTGGTTAAATATATGTTTTGATGGAGTAATTAAAAATTATATGTTTTAGATTATAAATTATATGTATATTAATCTGTACATAATATCTAAAATGTCGAGTAAGTACTACTTATCGGTTAATGTAATAAAAAACAATGTTTTATTCTTAAATCTTAATAAATTAATTTTTTTTTGTGTTACTGTACTTTTAAATAACTTATGATTTATAGGTCCTTGAATTAACTAATTTAAGCGTCTCCTGTGGTTGTACATCAAAAGTCAGGTAATTGTTAACCTCCTTCTTTAACCAGACTTGCATTTTGTATTCAAATGGAGATCTGGTTTTACTCATTTCCTGAATTACTACTGTACCATTCCTCTTTAATATATTTGGTGATACCTCTATAATTTGGACTAGAGCACTATGAAATAAATCATATATGTGGTATATGACTGAAGGAGGTTGATCATTAAGCAAAATATAATTAAAAGAGAAAAACATATTACTAGCTTATTATTCATACCTTCCTTACTTTTCAATATCATTGTTTCTTAATGCAAAAAAAACCTTTAAATTAAGAAACAAGTTTCTTTCTACTGTAGATAAAAATCCACCATCTTGGATTACATCTAGTAAAGGGTTTCATATACTATTCTTATACGATTGTTAATTCCTGACTCTATAAAAATCTACTCTACCAAAAAGACAATATTTTGGTCTCAGAAAACAGTGATCATGATCTTTCATATGACTTGTTTATAAAGCATAAATTTTTCTAAAACTTTTGTAATCAACTGCTCAATTTTGCTTACGTTTATATCCTTTTGAACTCTAGGCCTAAGGCCTATTACTACTATCTCTTTAAGTAACATTTATGTAGCATTTTTTATTGTCTGTTAATTTAATGGATGCTTCTTATATTTCCTTCACTCTTTGTTGTAGGCCTATAAATTTATCACTGTAAATTTTGATATTTTGAAAATAATAAACTGACCAGACAAGTGTAGAAGGATTATTTATTGCTGTAGTCATCATTTACTATCACAGGAAAACAGATCATTGACCAATAATTCCTGATAAACAAATTGAAATTATTGCATAGGTGTACCGAGTTGCATATGCATGCCAATCACTTTTTATTAGCAAGCAACCATTACTTTATACATTATAATATAAAAATACTTTTAAGCATTATTAAGTTGTGTTGTGCCGGCTTCTGTGGTGCGAATGGTAGCATCTCAGTCTTATATCCGGAGGTCCTGGGTTTGAATCCCGATGAGGCATGGCATTTTTCGCATACGCTACAAATCATTAATCTCATCCTCTGATGTAATACCTAACAGAGATTCCAGAGGTTGTGATTCTGAAGTTGTGTTGTACATTATTAAGTACACTCGTAAATTCTGATATAATTATCTAATTTTGTTTTACCACTCTTGGATGCTTCTCGACTTTTCTCTATTCCCAAATGATTAATCACAAACTGTTGAAGTATTTACTTTTATTATTATACTTTAACTGATAAAATTTAAAAAGAATGTTGTAACAAATTATTTAATGATAAAACATTAATGAAATCCTCCCCCCAATATCTGAAAAGTTAATCAATTTTGATAAATGAAGTATCATAAAGCAATCGGGATATTTTCAAAATTCCAATAGCAAGAACCATGTAGATAACCTGTTAAAATGTGACTTAGAAGCTCAAGACTATTACAATATATTCTACTAATGCATATTCTATATTTAAGATTGGAATTATCTATATAAATTAAAACCCTCCTCAAAATATAAAATAGATGATAAAGAATCATTCAGATAATACATAAGAAAATTGAGAAAAATTACAATATAAATATATATAACATTTTACATCAGCTACAAAACATTCAATTTTGAATAATTATTTTTGAAAATCTATACAAATATTGAGTAATATAACTTGTGTGGTATGAAACTGTCTTTTTTTTTTGAGATTTAAATGTCTCAAGACATTCTTTTTTTTTTTCATTGATAAAAAAAATATCTTTTCATTTGTTCATTCTTACACAACCTCATTTATTACTTATATCTGATTTGATAAATGTATTTACTGTAATCTATTTGTTTAGCTTGACTAAATATTTTTTACAGCAAAAAAAATAAATGTTTCAGAACTATTTTGATTTTTCATAAATTCAAATATCTGTACATCCATTTGTTTATTCTTACGCAGTGCTATTTGTAAATTTATAAGTTTATTACTACAAACTGTTTAAATCTTTTGTCCTTTTTTCCCATTTAATAAATCTGTTCTTAATATTGATTACTTCTTTTACTGAACTTGAAAACTTACACATTTTTCATTAGTATTTAGGATAATCCTAAAATGATGTAGGATTATCTTTAAATAAATAAAATAGTTTTTAAAATTTTGAATTCTTCTGCTGTTTTGGTGGTAAATAATCTTAATTTCTTCTAATTCTGTGCTTGTATTTTGTGCTTCTTGAAGTTTGTTAATTTGTCAATTGTTTCTTTTGATCCTTGCATATTTTCTAATTTTTTCATCAAATCTATTAAATTACAATACTTTACAAGTATTACTGTGTTGTTTTTATCAGTTGCTAGTAAAAATGAAAAATATTCAAAATTTGTTCACAATTTTTTAAACAATATTTTGTAATATATTTTTAGCAAGTTTAGTGTTGAACATTTTCTGAAATTTCCAGATTTTTTAATCTGTTTGAAATGATTAAATAATATATATATATATATA
>JAAAKQ030477631.1:1715-11878 GCA_010016005.3 Zanna intricata
GGAGGGGGGTTGAATTCCGAGCCACTCCAGCATGTAGGATACTCAAGCTGTGGGGTTTTCAATAGAAGATGACTTTTAGTCCGGATAAGACCACGATAATGCTTCTCAAAGGCCTTTGGCTGCAAGGCGGCTAGTCGATGTCAGGCCAACATATTGGAAATGTTCAGGTTCAAAAGTACCTTGGGGTATTTCTTGATGAGAAATTGCAGTTTAAGAAGCACCTTCAAAACGGCACGGGGAAGGCATGTAATGCTCGTACCTTCTTCGGAATTCGATGTGTGGTCAATCCTGATTGGGATGTTAATTTTAAGAGAATGAGTATCTTTATAAGGGAATCTGTGAGACAGTTATGCTTTTATGCGGCGCCTGATTGGGCGGATAGGCTAAAATTTAAAAGCTATCGGGATATTTTGTTACGGCTCAACGCCTTATATTGCTAAAGTTAACGACTGGTTACCGTACAATTTCACGGGAGGCAATATTGGTGATCGCGGGCGTGAAACCGATAGACTTAAATGCATCTAAGAGACAACAGTGTTATGCTGCTAGGAAGTCAGGTGAATTGACTTTGGAGAAAATAAAGAAGGTAGAACAGTATGATGCCATCCTGTGGCAGGCCAGATGGGATTAGACAGAATGTGGGCGTTATACCTGTACACATGATTTTTTTCCCTAATGTTGTTGATTTGCGTGATGCCTCTTGGGTACACCCGAACAAGTATGTGACGCAATTTCTTTCTGAACATGGTGCTTTTCGGGGTAGACTTCAGAAATTCAGTCTGACGAACTTTGTTATGTGTCCACAATGCAGATTATTGGATGATGCTTATCATATGATATATGAATGTGCTAGGTATGATCTAATGTGAACGGGGACCATTTGTCGGCTTGATATTATTGGGTCGACACTTGATCTCCGTGTTAATTGAAAAAGCCGGGTCGAATGGTTGACCGTAGAAAGTTTTATTACATATTTGGTAGTATGTAATAAAACATTCAGCGATGTTCAGCGCTGAAGAGGTATAATGTTCCGCCTGGATTTTCCTCCTTTGTGTTTATGTTTGGTTTTATTGTTATTTTGTTTTATGGTTTGTTAAACCTTTGCTGTTTTTGTTTCCGTTTCATAATAGATTTGTTTGTTTTTCGTTACTTATATTTCACTGCTATTTTACATTATTTATTTTTATTGTTGCGTTTTCCTAGCGTTTATGATTCGTTGTGTGTCGAACTCATTTTTACCTTTCGGGTAAGTAGAGTTCAGTTTCTTCGTTCTTAGAAAGTCATTTAGTCTTGTTTGAGACTTGGCTAGTTGTGTTTGTTTGGAGTTTACGTTAGTAAGACATCTATGGGAATGTCGCTTTTGGCATCCGTACCGGTAGCATCCTGACTGAAGCTTGACTGAAAGATTTCATTGCCGAGGTACTGAAGATGACCTCCGGTAATGCCCATAAGGGTTAGGTGCGGAAGGGGTGGCGTGGCGAACGAAACTGCCACATGAAGGGTGTCTTTCTCTATGGGGTCAGGACGGCCGAAGGATTACTTTTCCTTCTTCTCGGTTTTATTTATTCATCTTCTTTTTCTTCTCCTGGTAGGAGTTGGCAATGGAATGCCTTCAATAAGTATTCGGCTCTTTTTTTATAGCGCCTGCAAGTTGCGATTGGGAAAGCTGTGCGGTCAGCTGACTTGGTGGGAGAAACGTGTGTGTAGACGCATAGGTGGACTGCAAGCATTCCCGACATCTACCGCCTAGCGTCGCGCTCGCCAATAATAAGTATACCATATAGAATCAATATATTAAAAAAAGGTATTAACAAATAACATGCAATAATTTTTCTAATACCTTGGTAGTCTTAAGATCACATTTATGTCCTTCACCAAACAGTGGACTGAGTACTTCGTCACAGTGGTCCAGATCTGCTCGGTCCAGTGGGTAAAACAAACCAACTACACTCCTGTATTAATAAAAATATTGAATATTAAAATATTATAATTATTATTTTGAAAAGATATATTTATTTAGAATAGTTAAGTAACACAAAAGTGTAATACATTTAATCATCATGTCAACAAAATGTGTAGATTTACTGTAAATTCATTTTTTTATTTAAAGCAACACACTTTAAAAAGGAAAAAATTATTTTTTAACATAGCTATTCTTGTTTTTAATTATTTATCAGTATTTTGTTACAAGATATATCCAAAGCACACCTAAATTATTTTGGTTACAGATATTTTTTTCCATTAACATTTTTGTCTTACTTATCGTTTGCCACTAAGATGTATTAATCTTATACATTAATACTCAAAGTGTTATAATATAAACAAAAAATTCACATAATATAAAGTAATTCAAAATTGGGATGTGTTGGATAAGAATTATCTTAAATCCAGTATTTGCTTTGTAAAACCCATAAAAGATACTAATTAATCTGATCTATGTGTGTGACCATACATTATGCTGTTGGTTTTATATTTAGTCTGCTAACACATAAATATTAGCTAAAAAATAATTTTTTGTTCAGCTTTTTGAAACTGATATGAAAGTATATAACTTTAATTTTTCTCTCTCACAATGTATATTATTGGTACTATATGCTCATTATTTTGTTAAATATTGGAGGTACTTAATAAAAATCAGTTAGTACTTAAAAGTAAGTACTTGTCAAATAAAGTAAGACCTGATACATTAAATTAAGTACTGATTTTTAGGAGAATAAAGATTACTATTATTTTTACTGGTATTTAGCAGTTACTATTTACTGGATGAAGTTGTAATGGTAATAATCCAGTACTTTACGTAAGAAATTATACACTTGTGGAATGGATTTAGATATGTTTATATTTTATTCAGTAAAAGGTAAACCTATGTATATATCTAACAACAAGTTGAAACATGTATAATTGTATTAGCTATGTTGATTCATTTCTTATTTAAACAGTGCATTTGAAACACAATATGGAACTGTTAACATCCAATGATGAAACTTGATTTGATCAGTCTATTTCAATTTCAAAAAATTAAATCACAAAGTTTAGTTGATATTATTAAAAAAAAACATTGTGGTTTTGATTAGATCAATGGTACTTAAAATTACAATAGCTGAAGAGAAAATGTGGACAGTAATATTGAAATAATATGAAAAAATAACTTGACAGAACATAAATATGGAAAAGCTTAGAAACTTAATAAATGAAAAGAAGTCCTGAGAAAGAATATGGACAAAACTATAAAAGGCAACAAAAAGTCAAAGTATGGGACTGGGAAAATTAATTTACTAAGATGATAATGCTGCAAGTAAACCTCATAAATTTCCTGGTAAAATAACTATTATTATATCCAAGATGTGTCTATCACTATCAACTCTTTTGAAACAGATTGCAAACTTCTATTGTATCTGACTTGTACTGTGTGAAAATGGAAAAAAAGATTTTGAGATTGAAGATAGTTCATATTTAACAATTACAGAGCTGCATAGGATGATCAACATGAACTGTAATTAATTAATCATCAATAATTTGTAAAATTTGAGTTACTGATGAAAAAAAGGAATTTTAAAAGTATCAATAAATTTTCTTGGGTTAATTTTCATTGATCTTACACAACTTTTAGGAAATTGCTTTCTTTCTATGGCTTATTCATTAATGTTTTGTAGTACATAATTGAAAGTCTCACCTACAGTTATTCTATCAACCCCAAAGTCATACCTGCTTACATCTTTTAATTCAGAACTCAAAAGACTGCCTCTTTATTTGTTATTTTCCAGTAAAAATATTTGTTAGATATGCGCATATTTACTTTTTCAAAATGAAGTAACTGATTATATTTATTGGGACAAAGTTCTTTTCACTTTCTCTATACTTTTTGTCCATGAACATTCAAAAATGCTATTGTTCTGATTCAATAATGTATCATAATATAGCATAATACCAGACTGAAAAATTAACAAGTACAAGTAATACTAACTATATAATGCACAGTATTCACTTGAAATTATAATTACTGGTGTTGGCAGTAAGTACTGTCAGAAGTCAAGTACAATCTCTAAACAAAAAATATTTTTATTCTTGTTTTCTTCAATAAATAATTTAAAAATAGCAAGTAAAAAGTAGTTCTTATTTTTATTCTCCAGGCTCACTTTTCTTTTATGAAAATAATAAGTGTTATATTTTTTTAAAAATTGAGAAATTTGTTTATCCACATTAAAATTGAATCTTAGTTATTACAAATTATTATATATTCATCTATTTACCTGAAAGAAGTGAAATAAATACAGAATATCAGAAAAATTAAATTACAGAATAAAATGATAGAGAAAAAGAAAGAGAGGCGTGTTAAAAGAGCATTGAGTTGCATAAATCCTTTGCTTCTTAGCTGTATCATTTAGTTTATTTTTTGTTATTCAAAATGAGTTGTTAAATCAGTTTCAAGCAGTTAATAACATGAGTTTATTCATAGTTTGTTTGCATGTTATTCATATTACAAATTTATTCAATGTTTTTGGTATGAAAAGTATGTAGTTGAAACCAGCAAAATGTTTTCTTTTAAAAAAAAAATTTACCTGGTGTAATATAATATTAAATTATTTGTTACAAGAGAACTGCAACTGTTTATAATTTGGTATCTGGCTTTTCTCTCTCTTTTATACAGAGTAATTACAAATTGCACATCAATCTCTTGGGAGATGATTCTATATTATATGATTTCTTATTAAAAATTAAAAGAAAAGTTTATATAAACATAGATCAGAAAACGGTTTGTTAGCGAGTAACAGCTCGCGAAACATTTATGCTATCTGTTCTCTCTGTGAAATTAAACCGTACTAAAATTTTTGGGGTACAAATCTGAGGGAATATTTGGTGTTTCCTTATGATTTTTGATCTAAGAAATTGAATAATAGTAATCCTAGACCTCTTTCTCACTTAGATTTTAAGAAAAAAACGGGTAAAAATGAAAAGATTTTGTCATAAAATACACTTTTTTAGTTTTGGAATAAAATATCTTTATTTACATATTAACAAATAAAATTTTCTAGTTATTTTTGAAGAGAATTTAATTTTGATAAGATTAATCTAATTAACGTTTATTAGAATTTAACATAAATTTTATAAGTTTAAGTTTAATAAAAATCAAAACACACCAACTGGATCGATATAGCGATACGATTTTAAACAACAGTTTTCATCAGTGTTGAACAACATAATCTAAATGAAAGCAAACAGAAAACTTTTCAGTAACAGAAAAAAATGAATAAAAAATAGATTTAAAAAAAAAATTACATACTTTTTTGCTTTTTTTTAAAACGTTATTAATTATCGAAATGGTTACTTGATAAAAGCCCCGGCTGGTTTAATGATCAACGCAACATCGCAAATCAGCTGATTTCGAATTTTAGAGTTCTGAGATTCAAATCCTAGTAAAGGATAGTTACATTTATACGGATTTGAATATTACATTGTGGATGCCGGTATTCTTTGGTGGTTGGGTTTCAATTACCCACATTTCTCCGGAATAGTCGAGCTGAAATTGTACAAAACTATACTTCATTTACATTGATACATATCATCCTTATTCATCCTCTGAAGTAATACCTTACAATAATTCTGGAGGCTAACCAGAAAAAGATATGTTCTGTTACTTGATAAAGCTCTAAATATTTTCAAAGCAGTTGAAAAATGTGGTTGCCATTCTGTTTAGTGCATAGTTCAGCTTGGCGAATCCATGCTAGCTGAATATGTCTAATTGCATCATTATTATTCCTAATAATTGTAGCTCCAGCTTCAATTATTTGTTGTCTTAATTCTTCTTATATGCCAATACACCTTTAAATCTTTTGATTCCTTAATGTGTTATTTAAATCAATCATTACATTATGACAGTAGTTAGTAGGTGGGACATCATTGAAAAAACCGCATCAGCACTCTGTTGGCTAGAGCAATATTTTCAAACAGTTCCATCAGATTTGTTTGCAAAAATGCAAGTACCACTCTTATTTGCGAAACAAAAATTTATGACACATGAAAGCATTACGACACATTCTGTTGCTTGAGTGAGAGATACTTGTACCCCATTCATATTGGTTCTTCAGAATTGGTATTTCTCAAAGACATTCACGACCAACATTGAATCATTTTAGTTTAAACATACTTGTTTCTCGAACTGGCCTCTTCAAAGCCTTAAATGTTTTATGATCCGGATTTAAATAAAATTATAATTTTTCTAACTTTTCTTTGTTTATTGAATTTATCTTATACCATTTTATTCAAAATTAAATTCTCTACAAGTTTTGTATAAAATTTCTATGTGCTTATTTCCATTTAACAAAGTATTGTATGTCAAACATAAAAAACAGGTTTTTTTACACCAGTTTATTGGTTTTCATCTCAAGTTTCTCAAAAACTACTGGAGATACGGTTATGGGATCTATTTTATTCGATTTTTCAGGTCCATAAGAAATTTTTTGATTCATAAGAAATCATAAATTCTGCCCATTGATTACCATCCTAAAAATTTCAGTTCAATTTCATTTCCCTAGAGTATCTGAAATCTGAGCAAAATCTTTCACTATCCGCAACTCGCAAACAAACCATTTTAGAACATGTGTTTATATAATCTTTTTCCATTATTTTCACAAGTAGATTAGAGGTTATGAAATTTCCTGGGAAAAATTCACGATATACTCTGTATATATAAATTTATTCTCTCTCCCCCTTTCTCCTCCTCATTCTCTATATTAATTCAGAAAATACAAAATTTATATGTAACATATAAGTTTATATATAAGAGTTGTATACCTACGACAATCTATCAGAAATAACAATCCAAATTTCAATCCCTTGCTACATCATTATAAGCAATTTCTACTGTTTCAGTAAATCTTAGGAATTGAAACTTCAGATACAAAGTATTTGTATATTTCAAATCTAATATATATATTGGATTTGTTCCAAAAAGTTTTTATGAATTTAACAATAAATTCATAAAAATTTGAATGATAAGCTTAGTTTTTCAAATAGATTTTAAAAAAAAACTATTTAATTTAGTGAACATTCTATTTTTCACTAATATATTTTATCGTGTTCTACATACAATGAACATATCAATATTTATGTTTTATTGCTAAATTAAAACTACAAGAAGTAAATATAAAATTTATTTTAGTTTTAAATCACCTTCTTTCTTGAACTGGTGCAGAGTAACCAAAGATCCATTTATTTAAAACACAGTCCCAGAATGGGGGTGACCAGAAACCAGGAGTAGTTTTGTTCCAAGTAGATTCAAAGGTTTTCAGATAAGAAGAGCTTGATGAATTATTTGAACTTTCAATACTTTCCTGGAAAAAAAATTTTGATCTGATAGAACTATTACTTTAGAACATAACAACTTTAATCAATGTATTCCATTTTAATTAAATTTTATGATAAAACAAAAATTATACAAAAGAAATCCATATTGTAATCATTAATGACATTATTCTTTCCTTTTACTTTTCTGGCATCGTAGCTCTAGAATTATGGTGCAAGAAAAAGGAAAGTGTGGTAATTAGTCAAAAAATGGTTTACAGATTTTTTTCAATTCTCAATGTTTCATGTCCCAGACATCCCAAAAAACAAAAAAAAAAGTGATGGAAGTTATGTTCATATATGTATGTACATGTGTTGCTGTGGTTGAAACTTAACAGCTTTTGACTGGATATATGAATTTTGGATATATAAGAAATTTTGTACAAAGATTGGTGTATATGGGGCAATTTGTTGGTAAAATTTTGGGATCAATAATTTCAGAGGTTGGGATGGTTTTTTGGGGTCAATTTTCTCAAATTTTTCAAACATAACCCCACTTTATATTAAACACAGTATTGAACACTTATTTTTTTATTTTAACATATTATTTAAAAACAATTTGCACAAAAATCTCCCTTCCCCAAAAATAAAAAAGGGCTACCTTTTTATTTATTGCATATTGTTTTAAACAAAATTTTTGTGTCTTCCTAGGCATAATAGTAGTGCAAGTGACTTCAAAAATTATTTTTGAGGTAATATTGGGGGTGGAGAAGCTGATAAAAAATTTAAATATCAATTTTTTGAATTTTTCAAAACTTTTTTTGGGTTTTTTAAACTTTCAATAGTATTAAAAGTAATATACAATAAGAAATAATAACATTAAATAAAATTTTATCATAATTCACCTATCAGCCCCAAAAAAGAAATCTTAGGTAACTTTTTATTGATTAAACATTTTTAAAGATTGGTTAAAGACGGTAGTAAAATCTAATTTTTCTTGAAATTTCCCTAGGTAATAATACTTGATGTGATTTCTGTTAATATAGTATTATTTTAATGAAAAATTTAAGGTTTTTACTATTATCATCTATTAACTTCATCAAATTTTTTCAAATAACATTCATTGTAAAATTAAAAAATTTATGATTCAGGAAACATTAAATATAGATTTTAAAACTGCTAGACCTGTCTTCATCTGATCTGATTCTGATGGATTTAAACATATTTTTATATTAAATCAAAGTATACTTAGAATAATTAATTGAGTTATTATAGGGAAATATTGAAAAGTTCTTAACATTTTCTAGCTATTTTAAAGTATAAATTTATTTTTCTCTTAGAAAGACTTAAAATATTCTCAGTCTGATTTAGTCTTTAATCATTATGAAAGTATTAATAACTCTGATAGGATAAAAATTATCCCATTAAAATAAATATATTTATAAATAAATTACAGTAAATAATTACCTGATAAACAACAATAATCCGTCCTGTATGGTGAGCAATAGCAGCAGATAGGATATCAGGATTTGTATCAAGAAGTTCCCTAGACCACTCATCCCAGTCTTGGTCATGAGTCATCTGCAACAGTAACCTGGTGGACGCCAGTAATGCCACTGGCAGCATGTCAGGTGAGATCTGGACCCTGGAAAGTATTGCCGCTGGACAGATTTCATCTTCTGGGAAGCTCTGGTTTGTTGCTCCGGTTACCACCGCCACCAACAGCAGTAGCGTTGGCAAGAAAGCTGTCATGACTTCATTACAAGTGCAAGGAGCATGAGTGCATCCTATTTTCTAATTTGATCTGTACTCCTCCATAATTGTTCTTTGTCTCTTATCACTGATATTTCTGAAACAAATATTAAAAGAATAAAAACAGATATCACAAGAAAGTAAAACTGCATCATAATGACTTTGTTTTGTAGCTGGATTGGGCTTGTCTGTTACAGCAAAGGTGTCAAGTTCAATTTTCAGGATTAGACTGGAAAATTACAATATGTCATTCCCCAATGTCCCAAAACTCAAAGTAGTTTGTGCAACATAAAAAAATAGTAACTAGAATGTCATATGATATTAAAAAAAAGATTGCAGGCTCACAAAGAGATCAAATTAAAGAAGACATCAGAAAAATATTGCAGATCAAGATACAATGAAGGACTACAAAAGAAAAAATTTCAGTTATCATTATATAAAGAAGATTATGTTTCTATGGTCACATCAAGAGAAAGCCCAAGGAGAGGCCAGCTAAAAGAATCCTGCAATTTATACAAAATGAAAAGACAGGCAAACTGATTATTTGAAGATAAGAAAAAACACAACATATAACTAACTGATAGTTCAACAGTAGTCAAGAGTATGGAGAAAGATCTAGAGTATCAAGAGATTCTAAGGCTGAATAAAAAGAAAAAAACAGAATTGAACACCAAATCAGAAGAAGGAAAACAAATCCAATCTAAGAGGGTGAGGAAGTACTGGGAAAAAAAAATGAGCTGGGAAAATGAATGAAGTTGAAAAATATTTTAACTTCATTTTCTTTTTTCCCAATACTTCCTCACCATCTCAGATTGGATATATATATATATATATATATTATATGGGTTATATTATTAAGGATTATATATTAATCTTAATCTGATTCTTGGTAAGGTCCATAGGAAGCTGTAACAAAAAAAAAAGAAAACAGAAAAGCAAAGAAATTACATGAAAAGGTAGAAAAAATTTCATTTTTTGGGCAAGAGTTATTGATCCATTTACTTTATAATTCTTATATGACAGTAGATAGATTTTGACATGTAAAACAACATATATCTGCATACAATATGAATATAATATATATCATTTTAATAAAAATTATCATGATACACACACATATATATATATAT